>JAAGNO010011573.1:0-16946 GCA_033439905.1 Ceryle rudis
GTCCCGTCTGCGGGAGGCGGCGGCCGAGGGGCGGGCACTGGCTCTGCAGGGGAGCTTTCTCTACAGTGTGTTTTCCTTCACCTAACAGCGGGCTCAGCACCACCACAGAAAAGTTTGTCATAGAAGCAGTAGCAGTGATGCCACAGCCACTACCTTGAACAGTAATTATCTAATTTCATTAAAGACAGCAAATTATTACATGGATGCCACAGGGTCCTGCTACATGATTCTCTCCATACTTGTGAAAATTGAGGCTGTCATCCTAGTGACTCATACTGGCTGGATCTTGGGAGCCTCACCAGGGGAGGCCACTGAAATTGTACCAGGAGGGTTCCTGGGCTGTGCCTCAGCCCCGTACCTGGGATTTAATTTGGCTTTGACAAGAGTGCCAGTGAGTTTTGCCAGGGAGAATCTCAGTCTCACAACAGACCGGGTAATTCCACCAAAAAGTGACCAGTAAAATAAATATCAAGCCACAACTTCTCTTACACGGAGGATTGGCTTAGAAGAGCTGAAATTCTAAACTGGATCTGCGTTTGGTGAGAGACCTGACCTGGGAGATCAGTCCTAGAAGTCTGATGTGTGCTCAGTTTCCAGCCAGAGGAAAGTGCTGCCATTCCCCGTGGAACACTTGGTCCTGCTACAGAAGCAGGATAACTGACTAGGAGGGGGTTGTGCATTTGATTTTAACTGTTAATGTGATAATCCTGTCCCTCATGGACACCCTGAGCTCTGTGAAAAGTAAGAACTGTTCGTATGCCACCTTAGTAGTTTAGATACAGGCAGCCAGCCTCAGCTCTTTGTGGGAAACATCTGGGAACAAAATCTACTGCTTGTGTCTCCTTTTAATGTGTGGGGTGTGGGCCATTACACCTTCCCTCCGAGCTCCTCTACAGACAGCCCCAAGGGACAGCAGGGTTTGGCTGAAGCTGTGCCCACACACCCAGACACTACCTGTGTGCCATAGAGGTGAGTCACACGCCAGAGCACACCTGCCACTTCAATACCAGTAACCTCATCTCTGCCCAGGAGGCCTAGCAGTAAATGAAGGTCAGGAAATTTCAGCCCAAACACTTACTTCATGCAAAGAGTACACTCATGATCAAGTGACAGGGTTCTCTGTGACATGGGATAGCAAGCTGGTCTTGTAGATGGAAGGATTTGTCTTTGCACAAAAGTGAGAGTAAATCTGTTACAAAGCTTTGGAATATGGTCAGAGCCATTTACTACCCCTGAGAAGGAAAAAGGGCTGTAGGGCCTGAGAGGTGCTAAGTACAAGATTAGGAGGAGCTGTCACTTGGGAAGCACTTCCTTGTGGTGGATACTCATTTAATAATCTCTGTTCCCTAGCAGATGCTGGACCTGTCTGGGGTAATGTGAAAAGGATAAGAAAGCTGAACAAGCAAAAGCAGAGTGAGCTACTGTTGGAAAAAGTTGCTCTCCCAAGTAACATGATGGGGCTGATGCACTGAGGACATGTGGTTTAGTTTCCCCTAATTTTATTTTTCTCATAGCTGTCTTTAAAGAATTCCTTAAATTGTAACACCTTGAGGCAGGACTTTTTTTACTTACATAAGTAAGGAACTTACTTACATAAGGAACTGTGATTTTACTGTGATAAACAAGATCACAGATAGGCTGTTGTCTTTCTTGGGGTTTCTCCTTTTCTCTGCCATTCTTGCCCTTCTTAAGCAAAATCTCATTTTTAATTACAACCAGCCATAGCCATGATGTAACAATTTAGTGTTACTTTCTGAATCTACTGATACTACAACCATACTTAGTGACAACTTTTTAATAGGTGCCTCATTATGATAAATATGATCACTCCAAATGTTTCAAAATAGTTCTTCCTGCAGTGTGGCTCACCTTCCATATTATGTCATATTCAGCTCTCCTTTTGCAGCTATTCTGACAGGATGCTGCTACAGCATGCCCTGTCCAAAGCTGAATTTCCTGACTATCTGCACTGTCTCGATTTTTGAAGACTTTCTCAGTATCTTCAGAACACCATGGCTGGAAAAGCAAAGAGAACCTCCATTCAGGGAGCCCTGCCTGCAGGCTGGATGATCTGTCCCTTGTATCTAAGAGCATCTTTGTACTGGTTTGGTAGCAAATGCCTGCAGTCAAGAACTGAATGTGATTTTTTTTTTAACTTTACGATATCTACGTTCTGTTGCCTGGATGGCTACATCTAGACAGCCCCCCATATGGGGGCTGCCTTTTACTTTGGAACGGGGTGGCTACATCCCAGCTACACACTGAATATGATGTTGGCACAAACTATATCCCAAAATATTCGTAGAAACGTTGGCTTCAGAAAGTGATTTTGACAAGACTTCTGTTTCAAATGGGACCAATGCCCGATCCCCAGGAACTGTCTAGAAAAGTACTACTTGGCACAGGCCAATCTTCTTCCAGGTAGCATACTAACAATTAAATATTGCATGCAGTAATGAATCAGTAGCTCCTCTGTTTTATTTATGAGCATATGGATAGCTAGTGATAGTTAAAAATGTCATTAGTTTTACCACTTTTATTTTCTTCATTCCCTAAATCAGAGTGCTGCGATCTCAAGTCCTCATACTCCCTGTACTTTCGGAGGTAGACTAGTATGCTTTCAGTGGTATGAGAGCACCTGAAAGGCAGAGGCTTAGGACGTGTGTATGGAGGGCACAAGGCCAACCAATGAGATCTTCAGTGAGATGGAAGCCTACAGTTTGTGCAGAGGCTGCACAAAGGATGACTATTATAGGATATGAGTGCTTGTGTGTATCTGTGGTGGGAATACAGAATATAGACAACTGGTACTTCTATTGCCATCGGCGGTGAGTTGAGAAATGTGTTTTAGGGGTGGGTTGAGAAAGGAGTTTCAATCCATTATCAAATTAATCCGTCCAATGCAGACAACTGTTTATGCTGCAAAGGTTTGCCTTGGACACGTAGAGGCAGAACAGTCCAGAATAAGCCACCCTGAATTCTGCCTTTTGCTGTGGCAACAAGAGGGGAGTTTTCTCTCTGCAGGAGATACAGTGATGGTGAAGTGGCCAGAAATTTCTATGGCAGCAGCAAAGGGATGGGGATTGGAAAGGAATCCTGCCTGATGAGGCTGGTCTCTGATCATTTTATAGCTCTCTCTTATCCTCTGAGTAGCATATGAAGGAACTGAAGTTACTGCCTTTGGTTATTTTCATTCAGTTTTTAATTCCAGAGTACCAGAAACTTGTAGTCAGTGGTACAGTATGTTGAGGTCCTATGAGTACAAATAAAACCTGAGCTTGTAATCTGCCTAATAGAGGATGGAAATTCTACTGCTATTTTAAAAGTCAAGACCTCATTGACTTATCAAAAGATTTAGCCCTCTCTTCCCAAAGCTTTAGAAAAACTTGCACATTTACAGGCAGAGTTCCATGCATTCACATAAAACTTCTGCTGAGCTCTCATGTAATCACATATTTTCAGTTACATGCTTATTGAATTCCTTTTTTTTTTCCTTTAACTGAAATTTGGCCCTTTACCACCTACTAATCTGTGGTCTGCATTCAAATCTATAGGAGCTTTACTACTAATTATGGGAGCTTTGCTTCAAGTCTGTGAGAGGTTTACTACATACTTGCCTCAAGGAACTCCGTAGCCATACCAAATGTGTAATCTTACTTTGTTAATGTTTTACACAGACTCTCAAAGGTCTCCTGATTCTTGTCCAACAAGTACTTATGCAGTATTCCTACACACAAACTACAGTCATTCCAAGGAGCACTTGGAACATGCTTGTTTAAGGCATTTTTCCTCTTAGATACTAGGAAGCATATGCGACTTCTTTCACAAAACCTGTATTACAAGGCTTTTATGTGTGCCAAGGGTTCAGAAAGACTTCACATTGCATAATATATTCATCTGCTCAGGCTGGTTTGCTTTTCTCGGTACTTGGAGATCAGCACTAGTTTCTACAAACTGTTTTTCTATTTCACTTATGGACAGTTTTAAATGAGTTAACGTCTCATGTTCCAGAAAGATAGTGATAATAGTTGCCTTGAAGCACTTGATATCCTCAAAATTAAAAAATAAATAAATAAAAAATCAGATTTGCCGAGCATCCAGACTTTGAGCTAGCAGCTGTGGGAAAAATCATAGCAATGAAACTGGCTGTTTCTGCCTGCTTGAATCTTTCTAATAATGTAGAAGAACTGGAGATGCTTTGCTCAGTCCTCCTCCAGATTATCCCCCATTTCTCTTTATGAACATTTAATGAAAATGCTGGAGGTATACAACTGCTGTTGAGTAGTGTTGTATATCCCAGTCTCACTAAAAAAGCTCTACGGGGTGTAGACACAGTTCAGCATGTTTATCATACCCATACTGATCCAGTGACATCTGGCCAGTCCCCATTCACTGCTTAACTGGGCCTCACCAAATACAGCTTTTGGGCAATTATTCCTTTCAGTATTTCCTCCCTTCTCATTCTTTTACTTCTGTTCAAGGCTGACATATCCTACCCCTTTTTCTTCTAATCCTAATCTATTTCTGTTTTGATAGAAGACACTCACAAGGTCTTTCCTGCCTGGTCCACCCATTTCTCTCAAGCCTTTCTCTAAATCTCAACTTCTCTCTCCTGTTAGCCCTGCAATTAATCTGCAATGCATAAGACATTGTTGGTTCACCTCTTCTTTATCTCCTTAAATTCACACCTCACTCCAAAGCCTTCTTAGTCTCTTTCCATTTTGCAACTTCTCTTTATATTCCATGTCTCATAAACATGTCTCTTGCATCACTGATTAAATATATTTAATAATAGTTTGGGGTTTTTTTTTTTCTCCGTCTTCTCCCTAATTCTGTTAGAGCCTTGGCCAGTCAATGCCTCTTTATGCTCCTCCCTGAGGATTTTCACCTTCGAGTGCCCAGCATCACTAGAGACACTATAACCACTTCTTTTACCCCGCAGTAATAACAAATAACAATAATATTGACTGTATCCAGTCGCAGATGTTAAGTTCCTTGGTTGCTTCTGTTTGGCTTCAGGTAACTAAGGTGATGAGGTGATGATATAAGCTTGGGTTCGCAGCTGAACCTTTTGATTCCTCTCTTACCAATCTACATGTCTTAACAATGTTCACTGGAACAAGTTATTCTGCCTTAGTAGTTAGTCTCTTGCTTCACAGCTGTAGTCATGAATGTTAGGCTAACTGGTGGTTCAGGTTTTCCCAGAATCTCTAGTTCTTCTTTCTCATTTCTCACACGGGTGCCTCCAGTGCCACTTAAGGAATCACAGGAAAATCCTGCGTCTGTCTCATGGAATATGTTCTTCTCATTCTGGAGTTTTATTTAGGTCCAGGTAATCTCACCTGAATAGAAACTAGGGACTTTACCAGCAGGCAAAGTGTTGTTTGTCAAGTTAGAGCAGCCAGTGACTGGCTTACCAGTGGGTCTCTAGCAAGTGTTTGATCCCAGATTACCACCTCAGATCATCTTCCAGTTTTATCGTATACATTTCCTGTGAAAACTATTTGACATGAAGTCAAGGACCTTACAATTACTGTTTTGCAATGGTGGGCAGAAATCAGGAACATTTCTGTGGCCTCAGTCAGTAATCTAATAAATTTACTTGGGGGGATTTCAGTAAAATGACAGCAAATCCCTGTTGACATCCATATCGACAAGGCTCTCAGCAGTTTAAATTACTTTGTGGAATAAATAGTCCATAAGCAGTAAAAAAGACGGAAGGTGACAACCTATTTTCCCGTTTTCAGCTTCATCCAAATATTCAGGTATTTCAGCAGTTGCAGTGCTGTGCAATAATGGCAACAGTATAAAGCAACAATTAATATTAGAACTGGAGAACAAATGGAAAGAATTTTTTTTTTGTTAAAACATTTTGCTAGGAATAGTTCTGAGTAATAAGATATGTTTAAAACAGCAGCTGAGAATGAATGTCATTGATGGTAGGGGATTCTAGACTTGCAAAAGATGGAAAACTTTCTACATGTGGTCTATTTAAATGTATTTAGAACAGGAAATTTGTAACTATTTACTTCAGATATTACTAAAAATAAATCCTACAAACCCATATTAATGTAAAGAGCAGTTATCCAGTCTTTTTTAATATTTAGTTGCAGTAACTAAGCTTCTGGTGCTGAAAAACCTTTCTCTCCACAGCTAGCTTTATACGCAATGGTCAAGAGTCAAGCATTTGATGGTTGCCACAAATTTGTCAAAGTGTTAAATGAGCGTAGGGTTTTCATCATGGTCTGCTATTAACTGCACTACAGCAACTCTGTGTTGTGCTGAAACAGAAGGCATCTTCCTGCATGTGACCACTGAATTGTTTAATACCAGTTCATGGTCAGGCCCTGTGTGGGCTTTTGCTATTTCTTTGTATTCCACCCTTCCTGAATTTTCACTTTCATAAAAATGTAAACTGGCCATTATGCTATTTCATTAGATTCTTGCATACTACAGTAGGTTTGTCAGATAGTTTAATTTGAAGGGCCTTTCATCCACGAGAGTCATATACACAGAGGGGAAAGAATATATTTCAAAGGTGAGGAGAAAGGAAAGAGAAATGTGACAGAGGATTCTCTGCCAAGTTATTATCTCCTGTTTCTTGCAAGCTTAATCAAAATTCCACTGAAATAAATCATATCAGGTTATGTATATAACCCATTATAGCAGCCTTTATGGTATTTTAAGAAGATTTCAAGAAAAAAAACCAAACAAACCCCAAACAGAATCAACAAATGATAGCATTTAAAAGAAATGAGGTTCTAGGGAACCTTACCCTTTATACATCAGTCAACAGGAAATTTTCATAGTACATTTTGAACCAGTTGGCTGGTTTCATCCAAAGTAAATATGTTCTTAGAAGTTTCATAAAACTCAGTAGAAAGGAGCTCCCAATTAATATCCCACGAAAAGAAAGGCTGCACCACAAACCAACAGTTCCCTATCCTGTTTGGCTACAAGCCCATCAGTTATCACAGATAGCCCAAAACAACAGCACCTCACCAGATGCAGCTACAGGGGTAGCTCACTCTGCAAGTTGCTAAGGACCATGCAAGACAGCCAAGAGTAACATGTTATAGAAGTATGAGAGAAATTTATGGTGGAAAAATCACAGGAAACAAGTTTCCTTTGCCTTGCTTCTCTCAAAACAATTTGATTTTGGGATCTGTGCTGCTCAGAAGCATGAATGGGCTTTTCAAGCCTAGTTCAGGAGTTCAGAAAAGTTCATACCCAACTTTATAAAGATTTCAGTGGGTTTCCTCACAGTGAAAAAATATTAGTAAGTGTTTGTGGACTGAGGCTGTAAATTAAGTCCATTTCCTCTTGTCCTAACTAGTGATAGGACAAGAGGAAATGGGCTAAGTTGCTCCAGGGGAGGTTTAGGCTGGATAATAGGAAAATTTTTTTTTACTGAGAGTGATGATGCATTGGAACAGGCTGCCCAGGGAGGCAGTACAATCATCATCCCTAGAGGTGTTCAAAAAAATGTGTAGATGTGGCACTTCAAGACATTGTTTAGTGGTCCTGATAATACTTAGTAGACAGTTGGACTTGATGATCTTGAAGGTCATTTCCAGCCTTAATGATTCTATGATCTATTAAATCTATGTGTAAATATTTCCTCACATTCAAAGATTTAGGCTGCAGCAGAGCCCTACTGGTGGCCAGTGGGCTATGGAGGGAGCCAGTTTTTAGTGGTCTGAAGGCAAAGCTGCACTACAGTTAAATAACCACTCTCCTTTCTTTGGAAACGATGATGCTACAGCACACTTTATCTGTCTACTAAGTGTGCACAATATATTGGAGATGGGTGTTGGTTACTGTTTGTTGTGTCCTTTTATTTCAGAGGACTTAGGCACTTGAAGATACAGCACAAGGAAAATGATAATATATTCTGCATAATTTTTCAGTTCTATACTGATAGAGATACCTAAATAAAGCAGGCCTTGGTGTAATGATTAACTTCTTACTAGATGCTATCTTCTCACTTGCATAAAACTTGACAGGTTCCCTGAGAGTGAAGCCAGCCTGCTCTTCTTGTTCTTGAAAAAAGCATCCCCATTCTATAAATATTTGTTTTAAATTATTTTTAGTTTTCCTATATCTTCGAAGATATTATTTCATAATGACTTATGTTAATAAGGGAAAAGTCCCACTGAGAGTTATAGTAGAGGTCTGCACTGTAACCAGAGTCCATTTCTTTCTACAAAGGTGATAGTCTGGACTGAACATTGTACTGAAGTTTCTATTTTTCTGAATCAACTGAAAAGTGATACCTACTTGCACAAGCTACAGAAATCAATGGCCTTAATTCTTTACCAGTTATTTGAAAAAGAAGACCCAAACGCTCACGCATCAGGCATATCTTGCATATAAGGAAGCCAAATGAAATACATGTCTAAAAAAACCAAAACAAATTGAACACAGAAGTGGCCAATTAATTAGTCAACACCTCTTTTACAAGGAGACAGTTTTGACAGGGGAAAGGTGAAGGATCTCTGCTGTTCCAGCATCTCCAGTGGATAGGCTATTATCAGAAACAAGGTTTTAGTTGTCAAGTAATACTAATTCTAATTTGGTCTTGAGGCATTTCCAGATTTCCTAGGGGACAAATAAAAAAACCCTCAAGAAACATTCTTCCAGCTCAAGAACAGAAAGGGGTGAAATGGTTGTGCAGAATGAAACCTCCCTTAATGTCTTTCAGCAGGACTAAACTCACTTCTTCCTATAAAAGGAAATCTGAGTTTACCTGCACTACCAGAAATCAAACTGACTACCAAGGAGATAGGAGGTGTGCTCATGAAATCATTTGAGTAGAGTCTGATGAACATTCAACCCATCAGCACATATAAAGGGACTCTGCACTGACAAGGCAATAGATTTCCATTTGCTAAGGTTATAGTTTTATTCTGCCAAAGTCACCAGATTTAAAACTGCATGCCAAGAGAATCAGATTAATCATTACCACTGCTGAAGAGGATAAACTCAAAGACAAAAAAATACTGTAAGTACTTCAGCATGACAGATTCATGAGGAAATCTGATCATCAACATACTGCACCAGCAATAAGTAATAAAATACCAACTTCGCCTGAAGCCCAGATGTAAGGATCCAGATGAACGCTTTTTATTTTCCCTCTTTTAAGTAGTTATATATGCCTCATTCTCCATGTTGTATTCAAGATAGAGCTGGCACTGGTAGCTGAAAGTAGCTTGAAAGAAGTGAATACATTTACCATCACAATAAATCACTTAAGTGCAATCTATTAAATTAAGTTTTTGTGACGAGTTATTATGACCTGCAAACTCATCATCTGTCACAGAAGGTGATTTTTTCATGAACGGACCTGAAGAATGGAAATGAGAAAATACTTCCAGCTTCTTCCAAAGTAACAGTCAGGAATAAGTTCAAGTACTAATTAGAGTGGTACTGCTGCATAACAGAAGTCACAATATGATTAGTGTCTTTAGAAGTGAGTAGGAAGTGAATAAGAACAAAGAAGGGAGCTTTTAGCGTGTTCAGTGGGCAAATTAAAATTTGGCATTAATGGGGAGGTATGCAGATGAATTTGGGATAGGTAGGAGCTGCCAGAGGAAAATCCTACTTCCTATTGTGATCCTTATTTTAGAGAGATGAAAAATAAAAAACTAAGGCTGAGGCACATGTTTGCTCCAAGATCTGGCTGTGCTATCAGAAGCTGTTGTCTTCAGCTGAACACCTCTCCCCCATCACCCATGCTGCAACTTACTGCCCCTTCTAATCTGCTCCTGAGCTGCTTATATGCCTGTCAAAATTAGCTGGCTTACTTTGAACAGTAACCCTTTTCTGACTTGTCACATTTAGCTTCATGTAGGTGAGGAACAGTTCTGCAAGCAGCAAAGCTAACATCTGGAACTACAGAGTCTGGCAGGAGAGACCTACTGGCCTTCTAGCTGACATAGCTTGGAGCTGGAGAAGGAGCTGTGTCCATTGTTTGGCTCTCCACAATTAGTGGTGAATACCATTTTGCACAATTTCATATGCAAAATATTCATAAAACATCAGCCCTTAATGGTAGAAAAAGCAGTATAAGAGCTTTACAGCAGAAAAATCATTGAGCAAATCTGTACACCATAGACCTTAAGTTAGGCCAGTGTGTGATGTGTCTATAACTAGCAGAAGGAAAAAAAAAACAACATTACACTAAATGCAAGATAGGGTGCCATTTGGCTAAAACTATCAGTAAATTGAGACAGCTTTCTCCCTGCAACAATTCTTATTACCTGTATATGTCAGATGCGAGGCCAGTAGCTGCTAGCAAATAACTAATGAAAGAGAAATAGCAAACTTCAATAAAAGTGTTCGGTGAATTCTTACTGCTGAGAATATAAACATTAAGGTATGGTGGCTCACCATGTGGCCATGTCAATGCTTTTGTCCAGTTCCCAGAGCTTCAGTGTATCATTTGGTGTTAAGAAACATCCCTTCCTCAGAATAAAGCTGAGCTGTCTTGGATGGTTCTTAACACACAGCAAGTCAGCTCGTGTGACAAAAGATGCTTTTATGCTGCTTGTTCTGTCATCACCAAAACAGGTGAAAGACGAGTCACTGTGCTGATCTGTGTGAAATGCTGCAATGTAACTTCAAGTTACAGCACACTATGTAACACTACCTAGTGCTCTAAAGCCCCCAGAAAGCACATTATTTTTGTCATTTGACACACAGTCACAGAGAGGTTAAGTGACTCACACAGCAAAAAAAAAAGGCAGAGTGATGATTAGGCTTCAGAAATGCCTGACTGTGAGCTTAACAAGAGAGACACTTAGATGTATATTATCTTAACAAATGAGCATATGGTTCCCAGGCTGAGCTGTAATGCATTTTAAAAGATGCAACAGTAATAAAACCATCATGGGACATCTCTCAGTAGGATACAGTTACAGAGCCAAAAAAGTCACCTTCTCTGTAGTCCTTTTGGACAACAGTGACAGTGAGAATGTCCCTATCTGATCCCAGTGTGATATCCATGAGGGCTTGTTGTCAAAGGTAGCAATACAATTTAGAGGACAATTTTAGGGTTCCTGCTGCCTGTGGGAGGAAGGAAGAGATATCCTCTGCAGAGGATATCTTGATACTGTGATTAGGACAACCAAATCAAGAAATAAGTTTTGCCATACATAACCAAGCTATGAAGTTGTTATCTGCAGTGGCTAAATTAAAGAACTCAGTGATTAATATAGGCTTTACAATTATTTACTTCAGACTTTTAAGTAACACAGGTCACTGGACATTGATTAATTAATTTACTTCAAGTTCAATAGATGTTGCTGAATTAAAGCATGTCTATCAAATAAAAAAATTCAATGTTGATTTAATTATTTTTAGTGATGGGCAATCATTGATATATTTTTTCAAAAGTTAATATGCACACAGAAAACTAACGAGAGCATTATTTATGGTCTGAATTAGTTTAGCTTCCTCTCCCAGTCACTGATTCTCATTATACCTTCAATAGCTAGATTTGGGTTTTATAAATTGTGATCAAGAGGCCTTTAATCTTTGATCATTTAAACAGATCAAGCTTTTAGGATGATTAAGCAATCTATAACAAGTTTTATAGTTTTCATCTATAATTCTTTAGAATCTTTATCCCTTTGGACACAGTATTCTAGTGGTTGTTTTACCTGTAGGAAAATACTATGGAAATGTTATTTCTATTTTCTAGCTCACTGTTTGCACGCAAAAAAAATGCCAGAATTTTTTCAGAACTCTGAATTTCTTTCTACATTTCTGTTTCCTGAACACAATCGTAGAGATTTGTTGGATGTTCTTTTTGCCCAGAGTCAGTCTTACTTCTGACTAGGTATCTGTGCAGATGTTCCCTATGTCATCAAGCTGTTGATCTCCCACTAACTCACTGTGTGCCTGCTCATGTGCCCAGTAGGCATTCCCATTAGACACATAAATAGGTGTTAAGCCTCTTCACCTGAGCACAGTTTTTAATTGAGATGCCGTAGCTGAAATTAAAAACAGTAAACTTAAAACATTATTGATGGACCTTTAGTTTGATGCAATAGGGAGGGTCTTACTTACATGCAAACAAGCAGTGGAAAGTTGCATTTTCAGAAAAAGGTGTCTTTATATAGGCACATATTTTAAAATAGTCATTAAACTACATTTGTAAGTACTGCCAATACTTTTGAACAAGAAAACATGGCATATCTATTCAAGTAAAAGAAGACATACTGAAAAAAAAATGCTTTTGTAATATATTATTAAATTTGTTTTCAAGAAAACAGCTTACAGACAGACATTAGACTAATGAAGCTGAAGGAACCACAGAAACAAGAGTGATATCATGTGCCACATCCATATCAAAACAGCTGGGCTATAATGATATATGAACAGCTGAGGAGGGCATAAGAAATGTGAGGCAGATTGTTGGTCCAAGTTTGGTATCAGTCTTGCCCTGAAGACTCCAGGCAGCAGGAACATGGGGACATTTAGACAGAAATCACAACTAAAATTACAGTAAGACAATTTAAATAACCAGATTGGTCAGAAGGGTGTTCAGCTGACCAACATCAGGCTACCACCACTAGACTCTCATGGACAGTTAGCCATCTACAGTGCAGCAGCCACTCAACAGAAAACATTCATCCGGGAATAAACCAGTTTTAGCTGTCACTGAACGGTGTTACTCAACAGCTAACCTGCTACTGCAAACATATCTTAATGTGCACCGTCACACTGTCAGTTGCTGCTTGCCCAGGAAGAAGGCGTTGGGAGTGTGCTTGTGTGTACATGAGGAGGGCATTAAAGATCAGTGTCATCAGGCTTGTCTAGTAAATACTCCTGTCTTGTCTACTCCCTTCTTCCATTTTGCAATACCCTCAGGCCCAGTTCTCAAATCCCTCTCACCTCACTTCAGTGTCCACCTCCACTCTCCTGCTCCTGCAAATCAACACATTCTCAAAATCTTTTCTCTTCCCTACTACAATAATCCTCTAGCCTTTACACCTTCTCTTCCCTGTGCCCCATCCCCAAACCTCTGCTGCCAAGCTACCAACCTTTTTTCTTACAAAGCTCTTTATCCAAAGCCTTCTGAGTGCTCCTGGGTGTCCTTCTGCCAGCATCTCCATGCCATAGTCTTTTAATCCTTCCCCCTGTTATTCCTTTCTTATGTTTTGGTTGGCTGTTACTTGACATGAAACTACTAGGTTGCATAAAACTAGTTTAAAAGATGGAAGGAGTAGCCTAAAGATTGACTTCTTAGAGCATGCTATGACAGCTCAGTTAGTAGCATGTTTGCTTTCTTGCTGACAGAATAACAGCTTAAAATGGTCTGAAGGGAATTTTTGCAGCTAAAACTTCTGTCTTCTAAAATGAATGCTTAAACAAGCTCCTTCTTCACACAAAGAACAAAGTTTAAGATAGACAACAAGTGAGGCCTTACTTATTTCTTATTTAGCATTTCTCAACAGCTGAGTGATGTTTCTCTAGGAGCTGACAACCCTGAAGGAACAAATGGCTTGATGCCTATCTACGTTTATTCCAGACCTCTTGTCAGAACTGCAATAGGATGGCAAGAGAGATCAGAAGCTAATTCAGAAAAAAATGAACTAAGTTTGGGAAGAAATATGGAATTAAGCCCATACAAGTCCATAGCCATAAAAAAACATTTATGTGCCAAGTTATATGAGTTGTTGTGTGATGGTATCGTTAAGCACCATTTGAGGATTAGGAAGGCTGTGCCACAGATGACTTTACATCAAACTTTTCACAACTGCATGAAAGGGCAGAAGATACACCCTGTAAAATCCAAGGACATTTTTGATTGGAGAGAATTGAAAATATTAATATTTCCATGTAGGAAGAACAGTGTCAGTATTTGAGGAGAGTATAGCTAAGAGGGCAGAGGTAGTGAGCAGAGCCCAGGTAATGTGGTAGAGTCATCAGACTCAGACAAATGTTTAATGTATAGCATCAAACATCTTCTCTGTTCAGTATATTACAAGCCTCTGCAGAGGTAAAAGAAAAGAAAAGAAAACAAAACAAAACAACAAAACCAAAAGAGAGGTAGATCACCCATCTGTCAACAGTCCCTGTCAACCCATCTTCATGAATTACCATCCTTAGGTCTGAGGGTGAATTTCTGGCCCTCAAGTGCAGAATATTCTGCATTTTTTTTCTCTCCACTCCCCACAAGTGATCTGGCATCACATTAGGGGAAGATGACCACATAGGTGTTGTAGGCTACAGAGCAACCTCTATGACAAGACGAAAACATCTTCGAGAGATTCATGACAGCACAAGAGCAGGGTGTCACAGCAAGCTTGAGGAAGAGAGAGAGAGGTCCCTCTCACCATCCTCTCTCAGGACTTTGGAGTTTCAGTCCTTTTCTGGAACAGTTGATTGATTGTCTGCTATACTGAGATAATTTGAGAGACAGAATGAAGACAAATGTCTCTTGCATCTGGCACTCCAGATAGCTGCGGACCAAGGCTGCTACAGACTCACGGGATTCATAGCCAATACGCCATCCTATGTTGGGCTCTCCTGAAAGCACGGTCCAGCACACTGGATGCCTGGGACAGGACCTGCCACAGGATGAGCACAGCCTGAGTTCTGCAAACACAGCTGCCATGTCAGAGAACAGCAGGACTCAGGAGACTGTGTGGAGGCAACAGTGCAGTGACAATATCAATAGCTCCTTAGGTAAGTCACTTGTATGCTCTTAAATAGCTACTTTGTTCAGTTAATTAAATATTTTTGTTTGATTGAAATGGTGTGCTTTTTTTGTTTCTTTAGCAATTTCCGAGGCCCTTGTTATCTCATTTTTGGCCTGAAGCAGTGTAGAGGGCAGATGCTCTTGTGAATAGAGAGCAGAGAGTCTGGGATCCAGTGCATAGCTAGTACAAAAGGAGTGTCTGCGTGGAGAAGGGAGCAATGGAAATGGATATCCTCCATGGCTCCATCCTGCAGGACTGCAGCCTTGTGACCATCTGGGCCCTGGGAGACCTTAATGCACCATGCAGGGGCTTAGCTACATGGGAGATGCAGACAGGACCACAGTGCATGTGGATACCTTCACAGTGGTGAATATTTATGTGTCACAGTGGAACAAGGTCCAAAGTTGGCAATGTGTGTCTAAATAGCCAGTCAGCATTGTCTTCTGATCAGTTGGCTTTGTAATGTCAGGAGGCTTTGTCTCCCCATACCCCCATTCGTATGCCCTGAGGCACCATTTGGAGGCAGACTCAAAGCTGAAGCTTTGGAATTCAGGCTCCACTGGGAAGGAAGCAGCTCCAGTTAACATTTGTTTTTCTACATTTCTGTTTACTTTATTTAGTTAAAGTAGGAGATGACTCACAAAAACTACTGTAGTGGCCCTGAGTAAAGCCAGTTAGATTCCTTCAGAGTTTAAGGTCTGCAGAAAACCAACAGTCTAACTCATCCATAGATGTATCTTGCAACATTTCCAAAGGCTCCTCTGATGAAGTGGGGGGTAGCAACCAGCCCCTGAAAGCAGCGTTCCCGTGGGATGACAGGGGCTGTGGTCCCCAGGTACAGGATGACCAGGCTGGGTCAATGGGTGCATTTTTAGTTACACAAGTTCTTCCTCCACCGTGTGGTTGCATGTGGCTTTACAGACTCTTCCTGAGCAGCCAGGGACCTGCTGCAGGGTATTGACATAACTCTTCCAGAAGCTGTCAGGACAAAGCCCTTTTAATATTGCCTACTTGGGGCAGGAGGTGAGAGGCACAGGGACAGGTCAGGAGATCCATTTGGGGTCTCTTCTTCAACTTTAATGTCTAATTCCACATCTGGTTTTCTGGTTTGAGGCAGGTGTGAGGGATGCCCTTTTTGCCTGGAGCTTGGTTGCGAGGTGCAGCATCCAGTAAATGGCACAGGGTCTGTGGGGTCATGGATGGCCATGGGGACGAGCAGCCTTATGTCATTCAAAAGTTTGACACAGGGTTACCTAGGAGAGGATGATTAAATTCCTGTACAAGAATTCTACAATTTCTTGTTGTAGTTCCTGAGTAGTCAATTTTACAACTTTAAGTCTAAAAACTTTAAGTTTAAAAGCAGCCTATAAGAAATACAATGAAAAAAAAATGTAATGGCTTCCCCACTCTTCTTATCCACTAACAGGTTAAATGTATGATAATTATTACAGATGAGGTCAAGCACAGGGCAGGAGTGATCTCTATAACAAAAGCTTTGTAATAAAAACTTCCAAGAGCTTCATAGCAGAAGTGCTGTGGCTACCTTATAAAACTAATAGTTAAGATCGAAACTCTCCTGTTTCATCAGACTTCCCCATCCTTCCACATCACCCACCACGTGCACCCAGCTTCTTGAGCAAAAGCAATCCTACGAATGGGTTTGCCTTTGCCTGAGGCAGAAATAACAGACTGTTCGCCATGGCACATTTCCTACGTGCACTACAGGGACTTTATCCCCTTCTGCAGTCCATTAAAGTTCTAACTGGGTGGTGCTAGCTCGATTGATGCACAATGCTCGGAGAAATTCATTGCTCTGAAAGGTTTTGGGTGCCGTTTCCAACAAGGATTTTGACTACAAAAGACATTTCTGACTTGCTAACGATTAAGACATTGTTTTCCAAGTGGCATCGTAACACACCACACCAACAGAGGTTAAAGGGTAACTACATACAATGAGATGTTGTCTTCTGGACGGGAACTTGGCCATGGTGTTCTGTTTACAAAGATCTGACCCTTTTTGTACAACTCTTCAAGGCTTTGTCACTTTCTGGCACATTCTCCTCGCCCTAAATTCTCGTTGCAGAAACAGCGTACGGCTGAGACTCCACGGCTGCAGGACCCGGGAGGGCATGCCACGCGGCTCGTGGGGCTCCTGGCTCCTGCCAGCGATTCCCGCCAGCCCTGGCACCCAAAAATCCTGGCAGCTCGGCCCCCGGCTCACTTGTTGAAGGACTC
>JAAGNO010011574.1:0-27576 GCA_033439905.1 Ceryle rudis
CTGTTGTCTGTGTGCGTGCTACAGCTGCTTGGGGAAAAAAAGTTGGATAAAAATGTACCGAGTTGGTTTCGGTCTGTTACTGGTTGTTGGTTTTTCTTTTGGGTTGATTTTTTTTTTTTTCTCCTGATTGGTTTTTTGGGTTGGTTTTTGGTGTTTTTTTTTTTTTTGTTTTTTTGTTTTTTTTTTTTAATTCTGCTGAAGTTAAAGCTTCCTGTTGGATAATGACCTTGCTTGTACCAAGTTTAAGCTGAGGTCAGTGTTGTCTGACAGAAGATATCGCTCGGTGATATTCTCAGAAGAGTAGCAGTTTGTCTTTGGAAAAGGGATGGTTAAGGTAAATGGTAGATGAGTTTTGGTGAGTCTGGTTCTATAGAATGGCAACCCAGGACTCAACTTGGTAATTTAAAATACCAGTGATGAAAGGCAGGATTCAGGATTAACTTTGAATGTGTTTTTTCCCCAACTCTGGAATGAAGCAGTTTGTTAATCGATCTGTTTAAGTGATTGTAGCTCTGCTTCCAAGAATACTTTGGCTGAGAGAGTAAACGACCATGATTCACAAGGGTCAGTTGATGCTCAGAAGGTGTGACTGGGAGGAGACATCAATTCAGTTAATCTCAGATTGGGTTTTTTGTTATCTCATGCTGTTGCTTGCTTGCCTTCCGCAGAATTCAGCTGGGGTAGATAAGCAGACAGGATTTTGTTACTAATCTACTATATGAAATCAGGGCTATTGTCTTTTCTGAATGTTTGTATAACAGGAGGCAAGGTTTGTAAGAAGAAAAATAAACAGAAGTAGGTAGGAAGAGGAATAACCAGTTTCATAGCTGGAATAAAAATACCCAAACAAAACTCAAGTGGACAAGCCTATTCTACCTTTGTAAAGTATTTAAGAGCAGAGACCTGTTGCCTTTTCACATTAAATTATATCAATAGTAGTAATACCTTGGCACACCCACACAGCACTGTATCAGCAAATTTGAAGTGTGCTAAGGAGGTGTCTTTGTCCCCATTTGCTGTGGAAGTAACTAAATGAATTTGCTGTCGTTACACAGAAGCTTGGCAGAGTTAGGGAGAGAATCCGCATTTCATGACTTCAGCTGCTTTCCCCTTTTCAATGGCATGCTGTGAAATCTTATGGACTTGTACACCTCCAATGCGTCACTATGTCATAGCTGCTAATTCCCCTGGAAAAGAGAAATGCACACCTCCGAAAATGCTGCCAATCTTGTATTCTTTCAGAGGAAACAGACAAAGAATATACCTTAGCAGCTTCCAGTACTGGTTTGCATAAAAAAAAGATTAACACAATTTGAATAGCTAGTCTTGCCAGAATACGCTGCAAGAGATTCTCTAGTATGTTTTTGTCACTGATTATATTCAGTCTTACAAATGCTAAATTTTTGACATAAATTGGGTGATAGATTAAATCAGACACATATATTTAATAATAATTTGAATATTTCCTTTGTGACCTGTGCTAGATTATACGGTCCTGCTCTGGTAGGGGGGTTGGACTCGAAGATCTCAAGGGTCCCTTCCAATCCCTGGCATCCTGTGATCTGACATATATAAAAATATGAAATATGACTGTATCTTCTATAGCTTGTTTTACTGTAATCTTTGGTTTTCTTCGGTTTTCTTCAACTTAAGTGCAACGTCCCCAGGACTTGTGTGTAAGTACCTGAAGAGAGGGATGCCGTAAGGATTCATCTTGTAAACACTTCCTGGGCTCATTTCCTTTGGGAGTAGTGTTAAGTACAAATTTCACATACAATGAAAATACTGAAGTACACATTTTGCAAATAGAATATTTAATATCTGAAACATCTCACTGTAGTACGTTGTTTCATTATGTCTGTTTTGATTTCAGGAGCAAAGTCACAGTTAAGCTGTTTGTATTTTATGAAGGCTGTGTCCGAGCTTTCTCTGCATTTAACAGAGCGAGAGGTCAGTAACATCAGAGGGAGAGTGGGCTACAGTTCACTTAGTATTTTTAGGACAGTAGCAGTGTCGATACCCCAGAAAATGCAAGGACCTGGAATAAGACACAGTCTAGAAAAATTGCTTTACATCCTGTTTGGTATACACTGGCCTGAGGTCAGCTCAGCTTTCTCTCACCTGATCGGCACAAGCTTGATGGAGCCAGTCTGATTTTAAAGAGGGAGTTGAATAGGTACCAGTCTTCATTTTCTACCAGTATAGGAGGCTACTGCAATTCTGACTGTGAGCTGGCTTTTCAAGCAGCACACAATCTACACCTGAGCTAGCTCTGCAGACTAAGCTCCAGAGTATCAGCATCTCCACTCCAGATAGTCTATCTGCCTAAATGGTAATTTAAGGTGTAAAGGCTGCCTTTCCTCACAGTTTTACATTGGCACGTTGCTGATAGGTGCTCCCTGTGGCAGGGGCCATGTGGGAATGGCCACTATGCAATACAGGAGGCTGTGTCACTGAGTTTTGGATACACACCTGCCTCTACACCTGGAGGAGCATCAAACTGAGGCAGTCATACTGCAACTGATCCACTAGAGCCTTGAGGAAGGAGATGTCATAAAGGGACAACGAGGAGCCTTGTTGTTCATGGGTGGAGGGAAGGAGAGCTCGTGAATTTGCCTGGGACAAACCCAGGCTTTCAAAAAAGAGGGAGTCCTTGAACACAGGAGAAAACATTTTAAGAAGGGGATATAGATTTGTGCTGTTTGATATATATAAACCTCTCCAAACAAGGGACACTGGTATAGGGACAGAGTTCTGAAACCTCTGTGAAACAACAATGTTGTTTCCAGTGCAGCAGTGAAACAGAAGACATGCAGGATTTTAAGAGAAAAATAAAAAGGAAGGCTTATTATACAAGTGTATAGAAAAATAACTAAAGGGTTATGTAGCTGACCACTATTACGCAGCATATTTATAGACATATAAACGTTTTCTTTTACAGTATTTTTTTTCTTTTATATTTAACTGCTCGTTCATCATTGAATCCAAGAGAACATCACTCTTCCCTTTTTATAACATAGCAACTTTTGACGAAGATGTAGATACTCTGTAGTCTCTGTACATACCCCTTACCCTGTAATCAGGAGCACAGGGTGAACAGTGCTTGTGTTGACCTTGACTGGGATGTGTATGGCTCAATGTAGTTTTACACAGTGAACTTGAAGACACAGTTCACGTGTCTTAAGTTATACTGTGGCAACATGTGTAGTAAAAATACCTGCATGCAGATCTTAAGAAGAGGAATTCCTTTAACCTAACCTGGTCATTGCTGTATTTCTAAGTAACTATTCTGGCCTGAAGAAAGTTTAAGTTATCATTTGTGGGAAACAATTTACATTTGAAACCACTTTACCTGGTTTCTGATTTGACAGCAGCATTACTGCTTTTATGCAGTGTCCTTCTGAATGGAAACTTTTAATCTAAGGCGTCTCTTCAGAGAACATGGCCCTTGAGTAGCACAGTGGCTATTTTGAAAACTTGGCACACACAGGCTGGAGATCCCGATGCGCTAAACTGGAAGCTGCTGAATGGCCCCAGTGCCTGCCTACTCTGCTGCTGGTGACATGAAATGGCCAGGATTTGTAAAAGCTTTGTTACTGTCATCTCATTTCTGACAAGATGAAAGGAAGATTTCCAGCCTTGTCGCTGCTTTGCTCAGGAAGGACAAGGGCAGCAGATGTAATGGAAGTTCTCTGTGGATGTAAATGGTTTTATTGCTGTATATCCAGGGCAAATTTAGTACATCTGCTGGTTTCGGTGTCTTGATTAGAAATAGTTGGGGCAAGTAGGCATAGATTTATCATGAAAATAGTCTCAAATCAAATAATGGATTTGCTGCATGATCATTCTGTCGAGCTGAGACTTATACGACTTTACCCATTGGGGTGCTAAATACATGCGTACTATAGAGGATTGTGGAAGACACTGTAACGGTGGAAGAACAGCGCTTACTTTGCAGTACTTCAGTTAACAGTGTGTTCATATTGATAGATTATTACCCGGTACTTCTGTCTTCACAGTGTCATCTTGTGGCAACTGAAGGGATAGCGTCATTTTTTCCGGATGCATCCTGATATCAGCTGATTCACAGATGAAAGTCTTAAGTAAATTCTGGACAACTGCTAATGTGTTACCTTCATCTGTAATACTCACTCTGAGTTTTAAGTGTAGGTTTAAATACTTTTTTAATACTGAAAAAAGAGTGAGCCTTGCTTTCTATCATATTGCAAATGTAGGGTATTAAGAGTTCATCATTTCAGATCACTGACATTCTTTGGAAAATTATAAGCTTTGGAATGTTTCTGTCCCAGTCTCACTGATACAAGAGTCAGCATTTCATATGGTTTACTTAAGCTAGCATTACCACAGATGGCCAAAACTGTCAGGTGGCTTTTGATGGGAATGAAAAGAAAACACAGAAATTTTTTATTTTGTTGTCTTTTTACAGACCAAGCAGGTTTTAAGCCCTGTCCCTGATGATTTGAGACCCACCTTGAAATAGCTGTCCTTTGCAGGTTGATACTTGGATAAGATCCTTGTTGTCGGCATGAAAGGAAAAACTGCACACTGTGATTGGAAATGTGCACCCCAAAAGAAGCCCTCTCCCTGCGATCGATATAAACACGCTTGCGTTACTTGCAGAGGATTTGTTTATCTCTACGGAGGGCGGAACACCACCAGCCTTAAGGATTTTTGGCGATACAACATTGGTAAGTTTGCCTTTTCATTTGTATGTCAGGATTGAAGAGATTCTACATCCAGTCATGAAATTTAAAGTCTCTCCATCAAAATGATGGTTAAACTGCATTCTGTTCATTGGACAAATGGTGTGTGTTTGTTCCTGTTGCAGGTGTCCCAGAAAGCTTAGATTTCAGTTTAGCTTTTTTTTTTTTTTTTTTTTAACTCAACCAGAACAAGTAAATCATTTAAAATATCCTAATTCTGGCAAGGGATATCAAAGACATAGCTTTCTTGATTCTTTAACACGAGAATAGCTTATGCCTGCACAAAGGGAACACATGAATACAGTACCTTCTAGGATTGTATTAATAATACACTATCAGATCTGACCCTTTGTAGTTTTTGACTTCATGTATGATGTTCCCTGTTCAGTTGCTGTTACTGGATTAAAACAGAATTGTGCTGGGGTTCATGCTCATGGAATAGTTGAGTTTTGATACAGGTAGCAGTATGACATTAAAAGAAATTGATCTTGCTACTGCTTTTATATTACATTTAAGTTTGCTAAATAGAAAAATGCATATATTTTATTTTGGTGGAAGTGCCTCTGTCTTCTGAACTAACAGAGGAAAGATGACAAAATGCTTTATTTTCCCCCACTGACTGTTGGTGCAGCCAAATTCAAACACAATCTTTTCACCTTTTTTTCCTATATTTATGCACTGTCTTAACTTCAACTTTGGTTTATAGGGAAAAATGAGTGGGAAATGCTGGATTGCTCAAGAGATGGTCCAGAAGAACTGGAAGAACATTCAATGGTGGCTTATAAGGTAGTAGACCAAGATTTATATTGTCTATATCCTGACATTTTATTTCCTCTTATAAAACAAAATAAAATGCCATAGATTATTATGGACTGAAATACTGTACCCAGAAAATACTTTCATGTCTGTGCAATTCTGGATGTGGCTGTACCAACATTTTTGAGTTTTTCTGAATAAAGTGACAGTAGTTCAGCTTTCCAGCAGTGTGCAGCTCCCCGATTTCCTCAGTCAATGCTCAGCACATAATAGTAATACAAAATAAAGACCCTGGCAGCACATTCTTTGACTTAGTTGTATAGTTGTAACAGTGTAACAGTTGCTCTGAATTCATTTGCATGATAAGCTACAGCATAAAAAAAAAAAAAACAAACCACATTCACTTAAGGAGTTGCATAGAAGAGGGACGGGGAGCGAAAGCAAGTAAGAATTACAGCTTTGCCTGTGAGGCGAAAGCAGAATTTAGGCTATCAGGAGCAGCAATGCAATGAAATATTTCTCCAAATTGCATAATCTAATATTACCTGAGCAATGCCTCCGAGATCTCCAGGTCTGCATCCCTCAAGGTGTCCCAGATTGACGAGGCAGTGAGTGGTTTAGGAATGCTGTCCCCATTAAAATAGCAGAACATTCATCGGGGTTTCCTACTGGGAAAGGATAAACACATTAAAAGTTGGTGGCTTTTTGTGCTGTTGCCTCTTGAATTGTTAATAGATCGTCATATGTATTATTATTAATTATATTTTGATGATGGCAGCCTTTTCATTAAAGAATAATTTTATGTTCTGTGCCTACCTGTGAGTGACAAATATTTTTGCATTTTGCAGAGCACCCTGTATATTTTTGGTGGGATGGTGGATTCTGCTTTCACCCAAGCAAAAACTCCTCTCTGGATATATGACACTGGTATGATACACAATAGCCAGTCTTTTCCATGGGACATTCCAAGTCCATAGGTACAAATAAACAGTAAGAACCGAACCATTTTCTGCTGCTTGTAACATAGCCTTCCCTAGGCTTTACAAGAAGTAACGTGTGTAAAACTGTGTGCATACTTTCCCCTTAAAATTAGGCTGTTAAGCTATCAAAGAGTCAGCTCTTACTTTAATGAGAAAGTATATTATGGGAAAATTTTACTTATTTTTAAGGTCTCAGAATTTCCATTCCTCACTCCCTCCAAAGTTTACTATTTGAGCATAAACCCCAGTAATTATTACATATAATATTTAAGTTTTTTCCTTATGTTACATACATTTTTAAAACCAAACATTTATTTTTTTTTTAATTATGGAAGAACATAGATCAGTAAACTATGTTCTCATTTGGTATTTTTACTGAAGAGACACAATCTGGCAACAGCAATGATGGAACAGGAAAAAAACATCTTTCCAGCTTCTTATTTAATTATACTTAACATCAGTATTTCATAACACAGGGTTTTTTTTCCTCAGAACAAACATTTGAGATCTCTTAAGTGTGTATTCTAATAAAAGCAATGCAACACTTGAATTGAATAGCAATGTCACACACTGTATATTCAGCCTTTGGAAATACTGTGTATAGTAAAGGCTACTTATTTTGCTGTCAGATGGAGGAGAGAGAGAGATATACTGGTTCCTGGTTGAGCTAGTAAATCTTGTGTCAAGACCAAGACTTAAGTTTCCTGGCTTCTTTTGCTGCTTCACTATGCAATGTGAAGTCAATGTTTGGGATTTTTTTAATCCTTTTTTTGTTTTCCACCATTTGTCTGAAATACCTGCTGAAAGAACAGAGATCCTCAGAATGTATTTCATAGGAAAAAGTCTCTTATTACTCCCAGTACTTAACCAGTGAAAACTGGGAATGAGTTACTCAAAATTCATTGCCTGTCTAGCTTTCTTTGCAGTTGTTATTTAAAATCTTTCCTAGCAAGTAAAGCTTTTAGTATGTAAGCTTGTACTGCTTTCTCATTCTACCTGTGGTGCTGGGTATCTGCTAATTCCTTTCCTTCATGGTGATCAGTGATTGGTGATTTCTGACTCTTAATCAAGGACCTGTGAAAAGAAACAAGAAAAATAAGGCTGTTGTCACAAGGTTTGCAGAATAAGTAGAAGGAGTTATACATCCATTGGTAAATCTGGGGATTCTGCAATTCATAAAATGCCCAAAATCAGAGATTATTTCTGCATTGTGAAATAGAGCATTAGGAAACAAAAAATACAGTACGGTATCTCTGTGATTCAGTATCAGATAAGGATACAGAAAAACTATGTATGTCTCCTGTAAGTCTCCTCAGGCTGCTGTCTTAGTGGGAAGCAGATTTCTTCATCCTTGTCAGTGGAAAACACCAGGATGAGACTTACTTGAAAATTAGATCTGTAATTTGAAATATTAATGTTAGAGGAGTGTCCTCTTGTGGTCTGGGATATAAACTGCGCTTTATTAAAACAATCCCCTAGATTCTGCAAGATGGACAGAGTGCCGTAACGTACCAGCAGAGACTGAGGTAAGGAGCCAGGAAGTGGTGAATGTGTGAATCAAATGCCTGTTGCTTTGTTGATTAAACAGATTGCTTTGAAATATGTTCCCCCAAACAGTTCCAATCCCATCTCTTCAGAGACATGTGGCTATACTTTCTTTCTTTGCACTTTCAAAAACTAAGGCTTTTTCCTTCTTTTAAAGGGTGTGTAAAAATACTGCTCTTAAAATGTAAGTCCTATATAGGAAGTTAAGTCCTCTCCTCCTGCTTCTGTTTTTCTGAAATCCTTATCAAGAAAACTAATTTTAAATGGAATATTGCAACCATACGTGAAGTCTGTGCTTTTTAAAGTAGGGTTGTGAAAACAGATTGCCAGTCACACTAATAAATTTTGAAATGTGAAGCACTACAGCATTTTTTATTTCTTCAGGATGAACATGTGGACTCACCAAGTTACTGCCACTTCTAAGTGAAACCTCAGTGGAAGCATTTATGTCTTGGTCTTATGAGATTGGCTTTATATTGCTCCATGTAAAGAATAACTAATTTTTTGCTATTTAAACATCATCCCCACAATGTTATTGTGCTATGGAATTGCACAAAAAATTGAAGATGTGACACAGTTGCTACTTTACTTACCTGGGAATTGTGGAGGAGTCAAAAGAACGTTTAGGATTGCAGGGTCATTTGTGTAGGAAAAAGAAAAAAGAAATTATTTTATGTACAACAAATACGATAGACTTATGCAACAACTGTTTCTTATGTATAGGGGTAAATGGTTTCTTGTAATTATTTTAAGCTGAATATAGAGAACACATCTCTCTCTCCACCCCCCCCCAAATAATTAAATTTGGCTGTTTGAGAAGAAACAACAAAAAAAACCAAAGAACAAAACCAAACACTTGCCTGATATTTTGTTTCAGCTTTAGCTGGGTCTCCCCAGATTTGGGTCTACGAGTCTCAGCAGTGCTGAAAACTGCTGCGGACGCAGCGGGAACCATCTGGTTTCCTGCTGAGGGTTTGGGCACAGCCTCGGACTTGCGGCAGGACAAATTCACACCAAGCAATGCGAGTGCGAGTTACTCTTGGGACTAACATTTCCTCAGTGTGGAACTTGATGGTGGAAAGGGCTACATCGCCCCATTGTATTCCCAAGAGTTGCCTGATATGTTTTCAACGTGTCCTGACACTACACCTAGCAGTAGTTGCAAAAGCAGCACTACTGATGTGAGTGCAGTGAGGGGGAGGCAGTGGGCACGTGATACTGTGATGGGCTTAAAAAGGGAGGGGTGCTCAGACTGGAGAATGGCTTGTATTTGCTTCCATACAAGTCTTCAGTGGTGGATTTACTCTGCATTTTCAGAGAAGTGTTAACCCAACCCAAAGCCATGGTGGTCATTACTTGGGGATATTCCCAAGACAGACATTGCAACTGATACAGCTTGATATATTAAGAGGTTTTTGTCTTATTATTGAACTGTTTTAGAGCTCGGCGCCAACAAACAGAAAAGGTCACAGTGCAGTAGTGTACCATTCCAGCATGTACATCTACGGGGGATACTTTGGCATCAGAGGCATTTCACAGGAGTTTTGGACTTTCCATTTCGGTAGGTTAAAAAACATGAGAAGGTTGTGATCCAGTGTAAAACAATGACTGCTGCAGGAAAGCATGGCTTGCTCTGTAAAGAAAATTCGTATCTGTGGAAATTAAGTTAGTTTTAGTTTCTGTTCAGCGCGTTTAGTTACTAATTCTGTCAAATTAATACCCGGCTGACATGAATTAGGCTGTATTATACTGGAAGACATTTTGCAGTATTTGCCAGTTTTAGAGCTGAAAACCAGGGAGAATGTTTTATTCACTAAATTCTTCAAGGATTACCAAAACTTTCAGATCACAGAATTATTGAGGCTGAACAAGACCTCTGAGATCATCGAGTCCAGCCTATGACCTAACACCTCGACATCAGATGCAGCAGAGACCCTGACTTCAGCCTATTAATGCCATCTTTTGAATTTCAAATCTGGAGCTAACCATGGGGAGCCAAACCTGACAGGAGATGGTTTCAATAGCATATTCATCACTAATCTGGTGGTTGCGCACCAGATGATTCCCAGACACTTCCTAAATGGATAACTTTTATTATCTGGTGGCCATTCAGTCACTGTTTTGAAACGAATGATGGGAGAATAAGCACAGCCGTTAATGAAGAAGGAATGTTTTTGTTAACTGATTTTTCCCTCTTACAGCCAGGAAATTATCTTTCTGTGTCAGTTAATGAATTAACAAAGCCATAGGGAAAAAATGCTCTTTAAATAAAATTTCTGTGGCATCTGTCATACAGCATCTGACGTTTTCATTAGAAGGTTATTTCAAAAACTGATCTTTTTTAAATGCACTTTTTCAGTATTAGAATTAAAGCTGTTAACTTGCAAAAATCTTAGAGCAGAAATGCTTGATTCTCCAACCGAATAGTTACTTTGTTGCTGAAATAAATCCCTTCTGAAATGCTAGGGTAAATATGGTAAATCTATAAATTGATATTTTGCTTTCAGATACAAGAAAATGGCTGTGTGTTTCCACCCCATCTCCCACCACTGGCCCAGGGCCTCGTCATGGCCATTCAGCAGTGGTTTACCATACAGGCATGTACCTCTTTGGAGGACTGGTGGGGCTGAGCGAACAGAAGGACTTATGGAAGTGGGACTTTGTAAGCAGCAGTTGGTCCAACATGAGAACAAGGTAAACTCTATTTGTTACACTAAATTAACACAGAAAGAGAGAGCTGATCGTACCATTTGATACTGCGTGCAGGCAGAGAGGGCGATGTTGGCCGTTTTGCCACGGTAGGAATTGTTCAGATCAAGCCATAGTATGGCTGCCATCCCTGGGGCTCCAGCTGGCTTGGAAGAACTGTTGGCAACGCCTTGATGCAGCTGTCAGCAGTGTAATTTTGATGTCCCAGTGCAGCTGTTTCGGACTCATTCTTGTGAGTCAAAGAAAAAATAGAGGCTTAAATCAGTGTTAGTTTCTTGTTGGTCTCCCTTTGACTGCTGGTTTCTCTTGTGTTTAGCCAAGGACCTCCTCCAGTGGTAGGTCATGCTTCAATAGTCTTCAAGGACTCCATGCTGATTCTTGGTGGAGGGATTTCAAATTCCCGTCCTGTTGATGACCTCTGGAAGTATTATTTCCATACACAGACATGGAAGAAGCTTAGTATGACTACAAACTTTTCTCCTAAAATGTATCACTGCATCTTAGGAATTGGCACTGATTTCCAAACTACCTCAGATTTCACCAATACTTTCCACAGTCACTGGAAGAATAAGCAGAAAGACCATCACCAGCTGGTGACCATCCCAAAGCACACTCACTTTTGCAACTACTTCCGTCAACGTCCCATGTACCGAGCATTAAGCAACGAGGAAAGCAACGCGATTGAAATGAAAACCTTCAGCTTGCCTCTGGAGCGAGGGGGCTTCTGTGCATTTCAGTCCACTTCAGGGGCAAAACTAGACCCAAACAGAGCAACAAGCATTTTGTCAAAGGATGAGTCTCTCCATCCGTTTGTCTCTTCAGAAAAAGAGACTTTTGCTGCAGCTCAGACTGGGGGAGAAGAAGAGGGAACCAATCATCAGGATGTGGCCGCAGCGGATGAAGTCAGCAGTGACACCAATGTGCTGCTGCTTATTGGGGGTAAACCGTTGTCCAGCTTCTCTGAGATCTCATTCTGGCAAATAGAGTTTGATAGCTTGTGTCTGCTTTGATTGCAAAGCAAGAGAATAAATTCCCACCAGTGTGCCAGTAGGTGGTAAACCAGCTGCTTCCAACTGTCTTCAGTTTCCTATTGGCACAATGGGGGGAAAAAAAAATTGTACCTTCTCATACTTGCTGTGTATTT
Organism: Ceryle rudis; assembly: GCA_033439905.1. NCBI lineage: Eukaryota > Metazoa > Chordata > Aves > Coraciiformes > Cerylidae > Ceryle > Ceryle rudis. The sequence goes on from JAAGNO010011574.1 coordinate 11,859, forward strand.
ATTTTTTCTTTTACAATGTGAACAAAACTTGACATATATTTAAGTTACAACTTACACATAAGTTGCAGTTTCTGAGAGGAGCTGGTCGGAACGCTGTGCTTCTTGTTACTTTTCAGGAATAGTTGATACTCTTTCAAATTGCAGTGGCTGATGCTGCCTGGAAAGTCAGAACCAGGAGTAACCCCCCCGGCTCTGTAACTGCCATGTCAGGTGCAAAGCCTTCTCCTTTTGCACCGGCATAAGAAAGAAATATACGCCCATACAACTGTGTTTGAATCGAGCTTGTGCACGTTATGGTCACATCTGAGGGATTCGATGAATCTTAATGACAACGTTTTCTATTGAGATTTGCTTACCTTGAAGGAGAGTTCTTTGCACTATATATTTGCAACGCGAGGTGGCCTATAACAAAGAAACCCATCAGACAAATTAGCAACTGAAATCTAGAAGATATTCAAGGATTGCATTTAACCTTGAGGAAGTGAAAGCACGAGTTCCCCCTGAAAATCACCTGCAGCGTTAGACCAGAGGAAGAGCATTACACCTGGAAGAGGAAAACCAAAAAAAGGTTGCCCAGCACATGCTACGTTTAATGACTGAGCACAGGATCAGAAGGGTTTGACTTTTTCTTGGCAAAAAAAAAAGAGGGAGGCTTGACAGGAGTGGCACAAAACATAAGCTGCTCTGACTGGTAACTCAGACTTGAGCCACGAAGGGATTTCTGCTTTTCCAAATCCATCGTGCTCTGTTTTGTCAACATATGCAGTGTTTGTTACACATTTCCCCTCTATACTAGTAAACCCTCAATTCATGTGGGGGGGGTATTTTATTATTTTATTTTTTGTTTATTTTTCCTTTGTTGAAAAGTGCTTTTTTTTTGAAAGGTAATATTGTCCAGTGTTTCAGGCAGTTAATTCTGTAGAAGTTACTAAGGTGCTTCTGTCTGAACTTCAGCTGTCTGTAAGAAGAGATGCTGATGGTTGAAATTACTGGAAAGTGTCATTTAATGGTTCTGAGTATTTGAAAAGATCACTTTTCAAAAGTTTTGTAGGAAAATTGAACTTTTAAGTATTTACAGATACTTTCATCATCTCTTTACAAGCAGCTGTCACAGGAATTCAATAAGGAAATTATAGATGAGTTCACGAAAAGCTACTCAGGAGTTATTTGGACCTTTCGTGACCTTCGTTTGGAAGCAGAGAGGATTGTGTGCTGCCGTATAACTAAAGCCTACTGCATTTCATACCAGTGCATGCTGCTCATTTTCTGAGCTTCCAGGAATTTAAAATACGTACATGTATTTTCAAACCGAACAAAGAGCTTACCTTGCTGAACAAGGAATGTGCTCCCACAAGCCCCAGTCACCTCATGGGACTTCAGCTGGCCTTGGGAAGGCTGCCCGGGCTTTGAATTTCTCCTCCAAGAAAGGGGAATTGCTCAGCTTAGGGAGGTGCATTGGGAAAGGACTTCAATACCGTGACTGAGCTGAGCACGTACGGAGCGCTGCAGGCTTAAATCAGCAGCATGTTTGTTGGTTTTGGTTTGGTTTTTTTTTGCTGGCCGACAGGTCTGTTTTGGCATTACTCAGAGAGTTTCTGTAACATACAGGCTTTTATCTAGGATTGACGAGGGAAGGAAATTTAACTGCAAAGGCCAACAATAAACCAGTGATTTTCCAAGTCACACAAAGACCTGGCAGGCACAGGTATCGCCCCAGGAAAATGCCATCCAGCCTCTGCCATTCCTTTTTCTTCCTCCCCTACCAAACTCTCTTCCCTTTGGCAGCCCCACGAAGGGTTTAACATTTACTTGGAGCCAATGCAGACAGGACGCGAGCCAGCCCAAAAGCGATGGCTTGGCACAGGGTGGAAAAAGCAGCTTGCAGAACATGCCCACCTCTCCGGGCTCCTGCCCTCGCCTCTGCCGGCGGGCCGAGTCAGGTGGTTGCACCAGTGACTTCAGCACAGCCTCAGCTTCTTCACCTAGGAGATCCTAAATCTCTCAAAGCAGTCTGATGCCACAGGGTCCCCGCTGTTCCCCAGTCCCTGTAGAGGATGCGAGGTGTGCAGGAGCTTGGGGAGGGGCTGTGGCTGGGGAGATGTGAGCTCAGAGCTTGCTGGTGGGAGGCTGAGCTGCAGTTAAGCCCTGGTAACGCTGTGCTGCAAAAGAAGAGAGCTCCAAGCCTGAAAGTGGGACACTCTGCTACAGGAAACTTGCTGAAGCCACCAGAGGCTGCTTCTCCCCTTGCTGGCCCATTACCAGTTCTTTAAAAAACAAGGATGAACTCGGATGAGCTGGAAGGGAAGCGGTCTGGGATGTAAAATAACTGCATCCCACAGCCACTCATCGGCAGAAGCACCTGGCACCTCAGTCACTTCTGGGCACCTGTCACCTGTATTTCAGGTTCTCTCCAAAAACAAGGGTATCCAGGCCCTAGGCGTACAATCCTTGCTTACACCACAGCATCACATTTCCTAGGTCATCTTCCCTTTCAAAACTCAACCAGTGCAATCGACTACACTTTTAAAAGAGTTTCTCAGAGCACCTTAAGTGGTTTCACTCCTGTTTTCCTGGCACATTTTTATGCAGCGCGGTCACCTTTTTCACAGAGGAAGAGAAGATCATTTGTGGATGTGCTTATGATATTTCTCCTTAACTGGAGCAGTTACTGAGAATTCATCCCAGGCTCAGCGAGTGACTAAAAGCTGCTGTCATCTGAAAGCTCTGTGGTGTCCTGCATGAAATAATGAATGGACTTAACTCCAGCTAATGTCAACTACTTAGAAACAAAACAAACCACACCATTTTTGGCTGGGCATGGACTGAAGGGGCTGCCACTGAAGCTAGATGGTTTCAACTGTCTCTGAAACAAATGGAAGCTTGGATGTATTTGATATGCCCTCAGTGTAATTCAAGCCATAGAATAAAAGCAAAAGGATGCAGCATTCTTTGGTAACCTTGTCCGAGACATGCAATGCACTGTTGTATCATAAACCATATATACAAGAGACCAAATCCTGAAGTAACAGCCATAACTATGTCAATTAACTCACTGTCTTCAATTACCATTTGGTTTCTGAACCCTAAAATGCATAAATTGCAGGGGGATTTTCTTTTAAAGTGTAGATATTGAAAGGGTTTTTTTTTTAATAATAAATATCTAAACTAAATATGTTTCATTGTTTCGAGTTACAAATGGATTTGAAGAACAATTCAGTGACTTACCAGTGGGATCATAGTTAGACCTACACAACAAATTATACCAGAAGGGAAATGAGCTTAGTTATTAGGATGGATTTATTTCTCTTCCCTTTAATACCTTCCCAAGTTTAAGTGTTGAGAAATGAAGATGATCAAATGGTTTGGTTGACCTTTGCTGTCTTCATAAGCATTTCAATAAAGTTGAGGTTTGGAAATAAACAATTTCCTTTTAACAATCATTATCACCACTGTACCTCAAAACATAAACGAATCCCTTACTGGAAATAAAAGCAGGATTGCTCAGTTAACTGGCCTCCACTTCTCTCTGGATGTTGTAAAATGACACTCTTGAGTTCAAGCTTCATCTCTGGGCACACACCTTGGTACTTTGCTTTTCAAAGCCACCAAACAGCTGGACAATCAGCTCTTTTGGAAAGAGGCATTTAATTGTTTACCATCGATCTGAAAGTTCAGATGCCATCTTTTGTTACACTTTAACTGATAACAAATTGAGTTTATAACACAGCCTGCAGTGTTTTGACATCCCGAAGAAGTTTGCAGATCTCTGTCCACCACAGGCACCCTTCTCTTAAACTAGAAGCTGCCCAGCGACCTTAGCACAGGGACAAAAACCACTCAGTCCTGCAGCAAGTTAATGTACTGCCACTAACCACTGACCCCGTGAACTGAGGATCAGGGAGCGCTCAGCGCCGAGCATTTGTCTGCCACAAGGCTTTGGCTTCGATTTCAGGGCTGCAACAGCCCCACCAGCCCCCACTGCACGACACACCTCCCACCTCCCAGCCGACCCGCGCCTTTCGCTGCCACGCCAGTGTAACACAGCGCTGCTTAAAGATGACTCTGCGAGACTTTTGCACTGATGTGGTGTATTTAAGACAAAACTACGGGATAAACGTTTCAAGATTAAGTGGACTACAAATCACAGCTTCTTGTTCCCATGGACATTTCAATACAGATCTCAGTGCAGTGCCTAAAACAGTTCATACATCACTACTGTTGTGAAACAGAAGAGGGTGCACTTTGTTTTATAAAAAAACCCCAACAAATAAATTACACATTGAGAGCTATCGCCAAGCTTTACATATAAAAGGTAAAAATACAGTAGTTAGTGTGGTTTTAACAACAACAAAATAATCTAGCTAAAAAAATATTCTTACATACTTCAAAAATAAGTTTGTCCAGTTATAGGTAGGGGGTGTGTGTGTGTTTCTGAAGCAGAGTGCTCAAGACAAACAGTAAAAAGAGGTGAATTTTGCAGGAGAACCTCCCTACTGCAGAAGGCCCAACACCACAGCAGGGGCCGTACCTGCTCCTCGATCCCAGCAGGCACACAACTCCGCCACACAACACCGCCACACAACACCGCACGCAACGCCGAGCGGCGGATCCCGGCTGTCAGCTTGCTGGGCCGACCGCTCGGATCTCCTTCCTGCACGTAACGACCTCGCACCAACTCTATCCACCTCCACCTGAGCACAGCAGGGAGGGCCCTGTACTTGTGTCTGTGGCGCTCACACTCAAGAGCGAAGACGCACGGATTACACCGGCGTCGTTGAAAGGCCATTAGCGGGGATTATGTTTATTTTTTGGTATAAAAGTTCTGATTGTCCAGCTGCATTTGAAAGCTGTGACTTTACCATGTCTAACAGCTATGTATATACACAACTTTCTAGACTAACTGTAAACACTCTACATGCCCAGAGCTTTAAATGCTAGCTGGCCACGAAACAGAGCTGCTAACAATCTGCAGAAGGTTTGGGTTGTACCAGAATACGTGCACAATGGAGAAAATATATCCAGTGCTGCTCGTGAAGAACACGGTGATCTTAACAGTACATCTTTGCTTCAAGAAACGAGAATGAGCAAGGGGCAGACAAAGGGGAAACAGGCAAGGGGTGAAAACAGTCTGCAGGAAGAGGCCCAAATGCGACTGCACTGGTTCACCTGAGCTCCTCTCCTAGAGCTGTGAATTTTCTTGCTGAAGTCGTGTCTAAAAACTTGTCTGGAACACAACTTTTACATAGCTGTCTCTCTTTGACAAAGCAGAGGTGGAATTTAAGTTTCAAAATCAAACAGACTTAAGCTAATGCTCTGACTACCAGAAATTATTTTATGTCATATGACTTTCCTAATATTAAACACCATCACCACTGAAGAAGAGATGCCCTTAATTCCTGTGTAAGAGGGCCCAAACTCCCACATTAATACCCATTCCAAACACCTGTAAGACCAGTGCCACGTACACCTCACATGCAGGCTCTCTGGTCTCTTCCTGTTGGACTAAATGGGTGAGGCTGGTCTGCAATTCTATGATCCAGCATCTCCCCAAAATTAACCAGTTTGAGATACGGGCTGAGGTTTTCTTCTTGTTATACATGTTAAGATTTCTCTACAATCTTTTATTCAAATAATTTATGGAGTGTGACTGCAGTAAAATCACTTTTATTTTTAGATCAAATCACTTAGGTTTTTAGCTTAAGTAATTTTTTAATTCTAGAGTTAAAAAAGGCATTTTTTGATCTGATCTTGATCTCTGATCTCTTTTGATCTCTGATCAGCATTGCACACGCACAGCAAAAGGGTACAAGGCCAGTTAATAAGGACAGGCTGGGACATGCATTGATAAATCAATAGGGGATAACTTTGTTAGGGGGAAAAAAAAAGTATTTTTTTTTTTTTTAAAACAGGGAGCTGGCTTTTTCCAAATGAATGCAACAGAACATGCAGTCATTCACTGCTGTCAACTCTTACAGCTTTTAAGTAGTTGGCAAACCTGCCAGCATCCCAATGCCAGATTCACACAAAAGTTTTATTTATAAATATCTCAATAAATAAATACCAAAAAAAAAAAACTTTTAAAGGATGATTGCACCTTACAGCCAATCAATCGATAGTATAGTAATGGTAAGAAATTCCTTTTTCTCAATAACACACAGGTGTTAATTTTTTAGCGCACTAGCTGTAAGAACTATTACACCTATTTGTGTTTGATAAGATGCAGAGGGTGAGTAATGCTACGTCACCCGTTAGCCAGTCATGATACAACATGGTACTTGTAGTTTAGAAGCAAAACAATGATGCCAAATGACAATGTCCAGATCCCTGCCTACCTGTCTGTTCAGATCACAGAACTGTGGTGCCTTAGTCCCTCACCAGGCTCCCTATGTGAACTACAGTTTGGAGTAGGTGAATAAGCTACATTGAGTTACATAGAGTATTTGCTCCAAGTATCAGGTATCACTGCAGAGAGTTGGGTTTACAGCCCCAAATCTACCAGAAATTGCAAGTCCCCAATTTAACAGTTGAAAATTTTGAATCTTTAAATAAGGCTTCAAGTACCAGCCCTCTGAGAACTGAGGAAACCCCTGCCCCTCTGAAATTTGCGTGTACGTACGTGCAAATAAAAACGTTCTACTCCGAAGACCACTATTCTGACCATGCTGAAATAAGAGCTGGCTTCCTGGAACCATTTAGATTTTAGGGGGCACACACTCACCACACATGCTATTTACTTGTTACTTGCCGTATGTGATCGCTTGGGAGGAATCTATGATGGTATTCAACATGCAATGCTGTAAAACTGTAAACTTCTGTTATTCTCCTTTTGGGAGGGATTCAAGCTAACAGTTCACAGAGCTCCTGAACCCAATGGGAAGAGTCAAATATCAAACATGCCTTAAAGAAAATGCTACTGCATTCTGTCTATTTACAAACCCAACACATGTAGCTGGCGAGTGCCAGCTCAGCTGCTGAGCAAACAGATCGATAGCAAGTGCCAAGTTTCCCCACACAGTCCTGGCTTTGTGCGGGAAGCAGACTGTTGCAGCCATAGCTTCCCTTTTCCTGCAGGAACTTTGCTGGCAACTGTATTATTAATCCAGACTAAGACATTCGCTATTAGATTTCTGGAACATTCTACATTTTAATAGGCAATAAGGCTCAGATTTAAAAGTATAAAAACCAGCCAGTATTCAATGGGAAGTAACAACAGAGCTGAACAGCTGGCGAGCGGAAGCCCTCCACCTGGTCCAGAGCAGCAGCTCCCTTGGCTGGCAGTGCAGGGAGCTGGGAGCTGCCAGCCCAGTGCTTTAGGTGCTGGCTGAAGCAGGAGCTTGAAGCTCCTGCTGCAAATTTTGACTCCTGCTTCATGAGGCAATGGCTGCAAATTACTGTCTGCAGAGTCTCTGGTACATCTGTCCTAAGAGCTTCCTACGGTTCCTGTGTTTCTCTATTAAGGCCTCGGGGGTTTTGAGGAGCAGCAGTGGGCCAGATAAATGCCACGTGGCTTCTTCCTTCACACACTCATTCAGCATCTTGCAAACAAGAGCACAAAAGCAGCAGCAAGAGTGCCCTAGTCTGAAAGAAGCCACCTGGTTGGGCACCAGCTTCCTTATGTGGCCCACAGTGGTTTGGTCCTAGTCTTTGTCTACACTGAGGGACGTGCACACAGCCAGTGTGCTGGAATGAAGATGCGCATACAGCTTTCAGAACCGGCTTTCACATTTAAAATTGTTTCTAAGAACCACATGTATATAAATATTTATAAACAGCTGCACTATGCAGAAAACATCCTCCAACCCCAGTTGTACAAACCTCTTCCTAAGAAAAAGAGATCCCAGTTGTTTCATCTGTGCTTCCCTGTTAGGAGATGTGGAGTTCATCACTGGGCTTCTGTATTTATTCACCCTCTGACACTGTGTTGACCTTTTTCACAGGGTCCCTGTGCTCACCTCTACCCATGTCCACATGAGAATCCTGCTGCCCAGGATTCAAATGATCTCTTCAAACTGTACATACTGTATCCTGTACTTCACCTGAGCACCAAAGGCTGTCACCATCTCTGGGGAGCGTGCTCTTGCAACTTCTCCTACCTTCCTTTAACAAAGAAGTGAACTGCTTGCAGGAGCTTTTCTTTTTTTTTTTTTTTTTTTTTCCCCCCCTGTTTTGACCTTACTCTTTCCATTCTTTGTTCCACGTACAACTGTTAGATGACACTTGGAACAGGATTTAAGATGGTATTAAGAACTGATCTAATTGTACCCTCAAGCCACTAACAACCCTTGTAAGTAGTCCCAAAGCACAGCATCTGGAAACAACACCCAGAAATAGTATGAATAGAAACAAGAAAATTATTCTCCTTCCTAGTCCTATATGACAACAAAACTAACCAACAAGCAGTTCCTGAAGTAAGCTGTACTCATACCCTCACTGCTTCAGCATTTAAAACGTTCCATATCCTAAAACACATGTATTTGAGTCATCTAGGAAACGAAATAATCAGTGTCAGAATGTGGGACCTCTGCTGTAATATGCTAACACGATAAGCTGTTTGGCAGGTTAATTTTCTTTTTCCTGGTTGCGATGAGCAGCTCAAATCCAGTCAACGTAGTTGGTCACTGATGGACTAGATTTTCATTCTTCCCAGGTACTGTAAGAAGAGGTGCAAGGATTATTAAGGGGTTTAAGGCCAAAAATAAGAGTACATGTTCATACAACAAAGGAAAAACAGAGGGAATAATCATACAGAAGAAAATGTCCTTGGCCATATGAAACAAGTCATACTACTGTGAGCCACAGAACATAGCGTGGCCACAAGGTGGCCCTACAAGTTCTCCTAATCTGGCCAATATCACTCGGCAGAGGTCAGGGATCCTGTCCCGTAAAGGGCTAACATCACAGCGAACGATTTCCATTAATGCTTGAGAGGCAGGGCAGTGTAAGTCAGACTAAATGCAGCAGGAGCGGAACACAACTCGATTCTGTTCCCCATGTTCAGAGCTAGCTCCAGTGTGGCATTTCATTTCTCCTGAGGGAGAAGATCCAATGTGCATGTGGTTTTATATCCTGGTGTAGACTGTAATTCCAGTTAGACTGCTGTAAATGTAGAAGTCTCTTCTGGATACCAGCAAACCATCTGGCTGTCTGAATCCCATTCAACAAGAGTCTGATCCTAAGCAAGTCTTGTGGAAGGATCCCTTGGAAATGTGTTAGAAGATTGCAGTTTTTACAAGGTGGATGGGAAGTGCAGAAACTTCTTCTACAGTTCAGTGGTGAGTAAACATTTTGTTCTTATTTTAGTATCTTCAGTAACTGGGCTAAAAGGGAAGAAGAGGAAAAAAACAAGCGCCCTGTAAATATACTCCCCCAAAAAGATCTGTCATGGTAAGATGAAAAACAAAAAGATGAGTATCGTTCCAAAAAGCTTTCATAGCTGTTCCCCTCATAATTCAATGAGACCAGTGGACAACTGCAGCAGAACAAATCGACTCCATTTCACATAGTGCACCATTGCCATCTGCACTGTAAGAGGTTCCCTGAAAGGCCTGAGCACCACTGCCAGTATTCTGCCTCACCAGCATGGCAGAACAGATTACCAAGGGGAAATATCACTACAAATTCTGTTCCTTGCCTTCCTTACAGCTTGGAAATAGCTGGGGGACATCTCCCCACCCCGCAATCCTCTGACAGGTACTGAAACACTATAAAGACATTTCTCAAAGCAATCATCTGTATCATAATTTTAGCATGTTAGCAGATAATGAAAGAAACTGAAGTGAAATGATAATTAAGAAGATAGTTGATTTTATAGCACTTATAACAACAACAGGTTTACCTCCAACTCACCTAAACTTATATGCTTTGTTCTTTTACTTACTCCAATTAAAACAAATGTTTTCTTACTCTTCAGACAATGTTATGTAAAAATACATAGACACATCAGCTGCTCTATTTATAAGATTTCAAACGCTTTCAAGTGAGATAGAAATATAATTCTAAGCTCAGCAAAACAAGGCACTGTGTCTAAATGACCACTGTAACTATTTAAGTGGAAGCAGCCAGAGCACATCCTTCCTTTCTACCCCGCATAGGCTTCTGAAGTGAGTGCTGAGACCACCTTACCTTGCAAGGACTTCAGATGTCGGCTGGGATGATGGCAGTCCAGCTGATGACAACAGAGTCTCCATGCTGCCTTTCACTGCCTTCATAGCTAAGGCAACATCATTTCCCAAAGGCCCATTGGAAATCAGTCCGGTCTGTATTGGGAAGAACGAAACAGGAAACTGGAATAAAAACCTGCCAGGACAAGACAAGCTGATTTTTTTCAATATGATTTATTTATAACAGTAAAAAGTAAGATTGATCAAGTTTACAGGTGGGCTTCACTAAGGGCAAGTTCTTAAAGAAACTTTATAGCCTTTACCTGCAGTATAATGCAACAAAAAATGACATTTAAAAATTCACAGGATATGGTCGTTGTTTTAGTCCAGCTGAGTCAGTTTGCTTTATTTTTGGTCTAGTACATTATTTTATGTGTTTTCAAATTATCACAAATTATTATATTTTACTATTTTACTTGAGTTCCTTTTTCTTAATCATGACAAAAGCTTTCTTTTTTTCTTGTTAAGGAACGGTCAGATAACTCACTGGCACTATCCACCTCGGTGTTATTGTGGGCTGAGAAGACACCTACAAAAAGCAAATAAATGCTCGTTAGGAAAAGGCAGAAGGAGCTGAGAACATGCTCAAAACAATACTGCCTCTCAAAACAACAATACTGCTTCCCGAAGCAATCCTGCCTCCCAAAATGATCTCGGATATTTGTCCATCGTTAGTCTTTGAACCACGCTGGCGATTAGCTACAGATGACGACTCCACACGGAAAGGCAAAAGGCAGCCACACCGCATACGGGGGCCGGCTGCTCCCTCACAGACCCCCCCGCGAGCAGTTGCAGTGCAGCGCTCCCTTCCAAAAGGCAACGGAACCCCCCCTTTTTTTTTTTTTTTTTTTTTTTGCTTTGTGGATGAAGTTAACAAAGAACACACTTCTGCCCTCCTTTTGGTGCATGCAGTGGAACTCCTTTCTCACTGGCATGGATTAAAAGAGATTTTTAACATCTATACAGGAGGGCTGATTTATCTTAAGAATTTATTTTTCAAATATTTACTTTAATATATACACACTTAAATATGTATATACACATATATAAGTTTAATTTCTCTGGAGACTTTCAAAACCAGCCTGGATGCAGTCCTGTGCAACCTGCTCTAGGTTAGCCTCCTTTAGCAGGAGAGTTGGACTACAGATCTCCAGAGGTCCCTTCCAACCCCTACCATTGTCATTCTATATACCCAAAAGCCTGAGAAGTGGGCTGGCACTTGCAGGTGTACTACTATAAGAGTACAGGCCCTTGTGTCACAGATACAAGTTAACTCTTCAGTTTCCTTCAATTACAAAGCTGTAGGGTCTACAACCCTAGGCCAGCCACCCTTCACATCACGAGGCATACACACGTGATCTGGGTCAATCACCACGTCGCTCTGCCACAGCAGATCCAAGCCTGGTGGACAGATACTAATGCCAGAAGAGAGCTGATGACTGAAAACCCTTGTACGTGTTTAAGGAAGAAATTTGGTCTTGAAATACATTTACCCGAGGTGTGGCTTCTGTAAAGTCAATTAGATTCTCTGTCAGTGATGTTAAGCAAACGTCCTGGTCATCTGGAGTGCTCTATGGAATAAATCAATTTTGAATTGAATTCCTAGCAGTAACCAGATAGGTCTGCTGAATACTCTAGTGGTTTCCCAAGTTACAGACCAGTGTCCTTCAGGAACACCACTGTTGATGAGGTCTGTTTTTTCATATCTTTTCATATAATCTTTCTAAGAGCCTTTTCATTTCACTTATTCTCAGCAGTGTACTGGAAACAACGTCATTGCTGTGCAAGCTGTGAAACCACCCCGTTCTCCTATGTGAAGACAGGGTACTGCACCATTCGACAAGAAGGTCAGCGAGGTCTGTGAGCTGTATTTGATCTCAGAAGAGGAAACTGATAATTACTCTGTGGGATCAACTACATAATACTGGTTTAGAGGGACAACAGCTAAAGTGCATGGTGCTTTAGTGATCCAGAATAACCCCTCAGTCTGAAGTCTACTTTTGGACTCCTCTTTTGTTTTGGAGAGGGACAAAAGAAAGCTGACCCCTGAATTATTATGAGCATTTCATGGAGTCCAGTTAAAAATTACCTTACCCTTAAGGCAACCAGACTACAACAATTAAGCACTTCAATTTAAACTTCTCCCTCTGTGGTTATTTTGATATGAATTGCCTATGTCAGAATTTCATCACTGCAGTCTCTTTCCTGAAGCATCACATCACTGGGATATAAGGAGCTCCTCACCAGTGTGAGGAAAATGATCTGTTTAGAAAAATAAATGTCAGGCAAAGAACCTGCAAGTAGACCCAGAACTGGCCTTTGAAGAGATCTGTTCAGCATCCCTGCCTGCTCCAGAAAGTACTCTCTGGCATTCATTAACGACTGGTATTCACTGAGTTATGAGAGGCATGCAGCAAAGTTTGCTGTGCTTGCCTGGAGGCATCAGTAGCTCAAGTGTGACACACAGAAACCTTCCAGGCTAGCAGTTGGTGATACCTTTGAAAGAGCAGCCTCCTCAGCTGGAGCCAGAGTAGGTGAAATCAGCAGGTCCTCACAGTTAGAGGCAGTGTTGTCCTCATTTAACGCATTACTGAAAGGAGAAACCAGTCTCATCAGCGCTGTCAGGATAGCGCGAAACAGTGCTACTTCCTGGACAGATCAAGCCAAAAACTGACACCAGTTCCACAGGAGGCAGACAGAAGACTGATGTTTGTGAGTATGCTGAAGTAAACGCCTTACAACCACCTCTGCAGATTACCGCTCTCTTTCATAGTTTCAGCTACAGCTGTGGATACACCCAACAGTATCGATGTCTTCCATCTCAAAGAAGCTTCTTCAGCCCTTGTTTCTAACTTGCCTAAAGCCTTCCCTGCCATCCTTTTATCTTCCTCTTCAGAGCCAGGGGCGCCAGGATGTCAGTTATTTCAGTCACTTCAGCAGATGAAAGAGATTTGCTTACTGCTTCCTAGGATACCCACCCCGAGGCCTGGCCTACACTGATTAACTGTTGCAACAGTAATTAAGATACAATGGTTAACCTGCTCAGATGTAGCCTAGATGCTCAGGAACTGTTCCTCATCTTTCCAGACCTGTTCAAGAAAACCTCCATGTGGTTCCCTTACCCCCCAAACATGTTTCTCCTGGATCACTTACAGAACAAAGGTGTTTGAGGCAGGGATTGCTTTCAGCAGCTCTCTTGGGTCTTGAAATACCGGACTGGCTGCTGGGGGGCTGCTTTGAGTTTTGCCTGGTGGGAGAATGTTCCTGGCACAAAACAAACAAACAAAACAAAAGAAACAAAAACCAGATACAACCTTCCATGGAAAGCTCTTCACAACCACTTGTTAGAGCATATTTTTGAGATCACTAGATGCACATTTTATTCAATATCCCTATGTCCTCTTTGAGGTTTGACACATCAATTTCACAAATAGTCAAGAAACTACATGTTGTAACCCCTTAAACTCGAAACATCCTGAAACAGACCCATCCCCCTTCCCTATATTGAAGCTGTTCACGGATCAGAAATAACTGTACTTATTGAAGGTGTTGTTGGAACAACATTTATCAAATTGAAGTATGGAAGAGAGAATAAAGAATATCTGGATTACCTTGTATATAATAAAACTTAGCAACTACAGTGCTCACTGGTTTTCGTTTTGAAAATACTTCACACTTGCCAGTTTCAGCTACACTGTGCCAAGGTAAAATGCAATGATCACCGAGCCACTAAAAGACTGCACTGAACTTCAGGTTCTCAGTGCTGTACGTGGGTAACTAGACCCCATGTTTCTTCCCAGTCTATTCAATACCTGGCTGCAGCATCCTGCATATTGGAATTCTTGACACCTGTCAGAATGTCTTCTCTTACTACCTGAGCAGAAAAAAATGAACAAAGATATAAATTTCTGGTATCTGTTTCTATCTCATCTCAGTTCTGGGATTCACAGAAGAGCCAAGCACCTCCCTTCCAGCATGGAAGTGTGCTGCTCAGAGATTTAAAACATGAATTCTGTCCGAAAACTTCAGTGCAGAAATAAAAATAATTCACCGATGTAGCCAAATCAAATACCAGTATATGCTACAGAATTTACTAGAACATGCTACAAGCATAGTCTTAGTCACAGAATAATTTCTTGAAGACAACCTCTTGAGGTTATCTGGGTCAACCACCACTCAAACCAGGGCTTGTTCAGGGCTGCGTGCAGTTTCATGTTGAGTATCATCAAGGATGAAAATTCTTCCTTGGGCAACTGTTCCAGTACTGGACCACTATTATTGTGAAGGCTGAAAGGCTCCTTTACTCCACCTTGGATTTCGGCTCTTGGAGCACCCTTATCTGCAAGGCACCTTCTCCAACACCAGGCAATTGAAGAGAAATAAAACATTTGAGATCATAGATCTTAGCAGTTGAATATTTACCTTGTGTCCTGCTTCTGCCTGGGCCTTCAGGATATTGCTTTTGATATCTGCTGATAGCCACGTTGCTGCTGTGATTGGGCTCTCAATTGCATCGTTCAGACATTTATCTGTCAACTTTACCACTTCATCCTAGATGTGAAAAAAATCTTTATTAGAAGCAGTTCCCAGACATGCAAAAGTCTCAGCTGAAGTTTATTAACTTCTCTAAGTAACAGCAAGGCTCTGAGTGAAAGTCACCGGATTTATACTGAAATGAAAGGAATTTTTTTCCTTTATTTTGGAATTCAGGTGTAAAGTCAAAGGAAAACATAACGTAAACCAAGCACAATTCTTAAAAGTGGAGATGCAAAGTGCTATGCTAAAAATGCAGCATGCAAGAACTGAAGAGGGCCCTAAACCTGCATCCTAGTTTACTGATAAACCAATGTAGCAGCCACAGAATTACATCAGTATAGCCTAACTATAAGTTGATAATTTGCTCTCAAATGCAAATTGGGAAGATTTTTACCTTAAAATTGACTTATAAATTAGATCAACAGTTTAATGTACTATTAGCTACCTCTCCCATCACTGATTATATTGGAGAAAACTGGCAGCCAAATACATGAAGACAATTAAAAATGAGATACCTTTCACTACAGTGTATTTCATTACATGAATTGATTTTTTTAATTATAAAATGTTAATTAAGCATTCAATCTACTAATTGCTATTTGATTAGTGACAGAAGTTAATTAACTGAGTGGAAACTAAACCTTGTGACCTTTCTTCAGGGTATGACTCAGCAGGGGGAGACAGAGTCCTGCTCTCCTTACCATATGCCACCCTCGCTGGTGAAGACAGCTCTGCGACACACCCTGGAGAAGACACAGTCCTGCTGCACTTCTACTTGCACCAAGTGCAACATGTCCATAAGGAATAAAGCCCATCAGATAGAGAGCAAGCAGGGGAGAAAGTTAAAGAGAGGCAAATAATTGTCCCCTCAACAGCTCTCCATCCACTTTTAGCTTTTTTCATTCAATGGAAATGCTAGTGAGAACTTCTAGGTATTTGGTCTTCAGAGAGGGTGAAAACATTTCCTTTTCTCCTCTCCCTCTAAATCACCTTTTGGGGCATCCAAGAAAGGAATTTATGAG
>JAAGNO010011574.1:27676-65299 GCA_033439905.1 Ceryle rudis
AGAGAGGGTGAAAACATTTCCTTTTCTCCTCTCCCTCTAAATCACCTTTTGGGGCATCCAAGAAAGGAATTTATGAGACCATCTGAAGGAGAACCTGTTTTGAAATTTTGACCCCAGTCAGCAATGAAGTTTGCAAAATATTCAAGGGTCACAGTCAATATAAAAAGGTATGAAGACCAGCCACCAGTCCTGATAATGATACTGCCAGCAGATATTAAAAGACGCACATTCACATAATTCATAAAGACTAACAGACCAATTTATTTATTAAACATGTTAGTGGTTTTATTTTAGAAGCCACTGGAATTGCCAAAAGTCTAGAATAATTACAATTAATCATTACTATTTTTACAGCCTCAGTCCCCAACTATGATAATCTTTAAATCCTTACACTGCACCTTACTGAACCACATGCTGTATGTAACAGTCCCTGCACAGAGTTTCTGATGCGTTATTCCAGTATCGGTAAGATAGTAAATTTCATTATTTTAACAGCACACCAGTACACTGGTGCTGTAAGCATCATTTTGTGTTTTAACGTCCTCTCAGCTTCCTCCACCTGAACAATCAGTTTAATTAGGCCACTCTAGTCTATTAGCAATTAGATTCACAATTTTTGAAAAGGTTAGTACTAGTAAGAAATATTTTAATGTAATCAATTAATTTTAATGTATCACCAAGGAAATATTTCCATCAATATTGAAGATAATTTTTTCTCAATCCTTTCGATTTTGTGCTAGAAAAAAGCACTGGTATTTTACTGGGTTTTTAAGGGAAAGAGCATGTAGCTAGAGGGGAAAGCATCTGGTACCTGACACCTCAATACCTCAAGACATCTAATTTACAAGACATTTCAGTAGCTCACATCAAACAGTAAAGCTGCTGGGGTTTGTCAATACTCTAGCTTGTTACAATTTTTTATTGTTTCCTTGTACTAGACAAACTATATTTGGACTCAATTCTTCCATCAAAATATCCAGCTAGGCAGTGATGTAAAAAGGGAAGGGAAGGGAAGCAGCAGGGCGTGCGATCCCAATCCTCTGTGCTTTCAAGCAGCGTTTCTGGTGCCACTGAAAATCCCCTTGTGCAGGGAGATGCAATCTAATATAAGCACATTTTGGAGCAACTTCCACGTGGTTACAAATCACAACAAATTCAGAAAAATAAACCCCTCATTTCCTTGCATTTCTTACTCTGGAGCAGAATTTGAACACGGGCAAAGAGGGTGAACTTTTTATTGTTCATTTCACTTTAGAAGCTGATGAAAGCAGAGCCTCAGTGTATTTAAGAGCTATTTGCTCTCTTTTGTCAGATCTGGTTGCTGTGCTAGTGAAAGCTGGGAAAGGACAAAGTTGCATTCTTCCATCCCAACAGATTTTGGCAGGGAGCAGCAGCAAAGAATGAAGCCATTCATTCCCCGCTTACCCAGCTCTCATTCTAGAAAGACTTCTCTTTTTCTCAGAAAGAACAGAGATAGCTAGATAAATATTTCCCTATCAAAAAAAAAAAAAAATCAATCAGTCTTGATTGATTGTAACTACAGAATTACATAAAGACGATTGTCAGGCCATCCCTGCCTGACCCCTGATGGCAAATATTTTCGATTGACAAAGCTGAAGTGAACAGTTTGTTGGCATTTGACAGTGTCACTTACGAAGTTCGGGATGCAGCTCTGCCTTCCTTAGCAGAAAGCCAAGGCTTTCCCCAGATGTATTTTACCAAACGTTTTATGTGCCGAGCCAATCTGTTTGTAGATAGGTAGGTATCTTAGGCACTGGTAAGACTTAGGGGAGATGAGATGTGCTGAAACTGTTTCAGAGAGAACACTGCATTCATCTGAAGTAACAGCAAACTCCAAGATCTAAGCTTATTGCAAGGTTTTAGTGGCTACACTGCAGTCCCATTGAGTTGTCAGAAGATGCCACAAACCCCTCTTTTACAAATAGATTAAGAACAGAAGTGCAGGAGGTGAGCCAATAGGTGCATTTTGTAACAAACACCATGAGTGGAAATAGTTACTTTTTTTGACAGCAGCCTTCAAAAGCAGGAAACACAATAGTTATTGTGTTTGTGTAAGTTATTTTTAATAGTTATTCTTAGGTCACTCTTTTCAGGATTCATTTTCAAACCATTAACCTTCATCCTTAATCACAACAGGGTGTGCTCAATTGGTGCTACTGTAACCTGCATGTCTTTGCAATTTGAAGCATACAGAATTTAAAGAATACAGAAAGAGTGTCTAATCTTTGTCTAACTTTTTTACACTCTCAGGTGACCTCTTGGTAAGCTACATCATAGGCTGAAAAGCTTTACTCCATTTTTTCCACCCAAGGAGAACCACCAATGAATCTACACTTATGTTTTCATAGTACAATTTGCACTTTCTTCCTGAAAGTTGAAGTCTCTTTTACCCAAAGGAAGAATCATATGCAAACTGTCAATCCATACATCACCTATGTCTCATTTATGCAAATGTTCTGGCTCCCTATTAATAAGGTTACTATTACCCCAGTATCTGTAACCTCTGATAGCCAGTTACTTAGCACCTCATATGACAGCAGCTGGATAACTGACTGTACTGTATTGGCAGCTGTTTGTAGATTAGCTCATTACAGGGATCTTATCTTGCTTACTCTGTATTAGCCGTGATTTAAAAACCACCAAGTCATTTTTGTTCTGTCCTCTCCGTTTAACCAACTAAATGTTTTTTCCCCGTCTTTGTCCAAACTAAACCAGAGCTCAATAAGCAAAAATATTCTGAAATTAAGCGTGTTCGTTTGCTGTAGTTTATGCGGAGGCAGTGTTTCAGCATAACAGGAGCTACAGGCTACTGACTAATCTTCTTAGAGACTTGGTAATCTTTGTAATGCACTCACCGTGCAGAGGGGTGCCCGAAGCATCCCTGACAACAGTTCTTAAAGGGGACATGAGCCAAAGAGACCCCAGCACCAAGCACACCTAAGCAGCTGTCTGTGCCTTCTCTCACACAGTGAGGGAAGACAAATGCTCAGGAATGGGCTCAGCCGAACACTAAACAGCAACCTTGGCACCTCGTTCATTTTACTATTGAGGAAGCAAGAAAATCATGGCTGCTTCACAGTGAGATAAATCCTCGGGCCTCCCTGCAAGGGAGGGTAGTACAAGCAGAGATAACACTGCCAGGTGTTTTTACTGTCTCTGCTTGTTCAAAATGCAAGAAAGCACCTAAGCTTTAACACGGGGGGAAGCAGAGTAAGGGAAAATTTAAATTCCAAAATTTTTAAAGCTCATTAAAACTAAGAATATCCTCTGTGGGTGCAGTTGTCTGATATCCAGTGAATCTATGGAAGTTCACTGCTGTTGTCAAGGGAGGATCCTGTCCTCTCCTTCCTTTCTAGCAACACTACTCATTTTCACCGACTCTTGGCATTTCTTTGACCCCTTCCATGAACCTACTTAACTCGCTACTTAACAACTTAAAGAAGTTGTTAAACATAACAAAACAAAAAAACCAAACCCATACCTTAACAAAAAGTTCAAAACAGAAAAAGGTAAAATGTTTTGCTTGCCATTCTGTAGGCCACACTGGTTCACTGAAACATGAAATGATTCCTGGAGATAAGAGAGAAGGAAGCCAGGGAAGCCAGAGCCAAGAGGAGCAAGGGAGAAGAGAGCCCTTGCCCTGTTCAGGGCACCGAAACTCATACTTTAGGTCAGCTGCCCGTGGAAATGTTTTATGAGAGTGCTAAATCAAAACACATCACTCCTCTCTATGTAAACACATAGAGCACTAACACCTACTCCAGAGAGCAGGTAAAAACCGGTTACTTAACAGGAGGGATGGATCATCAGCAAATCTGACTCAAAACAAAATGTCAAAACAACATTCTGGGAGGGTTACCAAAGGCAACTGAAAAACACCAGAAAAGTAGCTCAACCCCTCAAAAGAGAGGGTGAATTATACAACACTGTACAGTTAGTAACCTACAGATAAAGGCAACGGAGGAACACTTGAGGCGTTTATGTTTCTTACTCCCACTGATTTTAGAAAACTCCATTAGGCTGCAGCCTGCACACGTGCGCGTACACCTCTGTCCCCCAGCTTCACCTCACTGCCCTGTCACACACAGGTTTATATACAACAAAGCCTTTGTAGTTCCTTTACTATCCCTCAATATTACTCACTGATATTATTAAAAAAAAAATATCTTGCAAACAGCCCACAGTAAGCGGAAGACTTTTCAGAATGACCCGAACAAAACTCAGTGACTCTGCTGGGAGGAAAGAAGCCCAAGTACCTGTACGTTTATGTTTACGTTGGGACGGTCAGTTGGCACAGGGCTGCTGCGCTCTGTCTCCAGCTGTTTCAGTTTTAGGAACGTGTCTTCAAATGCTGAAAAAGACAGAAAAGATATCTTCCCATTGACACTGTGGAGTTATCTGACTTGTAACCTGCATCCTTCCTGAACTACCATTCCATCCGTATGGAAAAAAGCACAGGGATGGGGGAAGCTATCGGCCCAACCTTCAGTGCAACTTTCAAGCCTACAGACTGTGTGTACCTAATCACAACACTCTGCACTCCTGCAAGTTCATTTACCCAGCCAGTGACAGTGCAACCAGCAAGCAGTTAGTTGCTCAGAGAGTTGCACTTCACTCTATTTGAGGCTAAAGTCGGATCCCATGAGAAACTGACTTTTCCCTCAAACTTCTGTCCTTATGGAAATAAGATGCTTCCAGCTGAATTGGGCAGAGCTGAGTCAGTGTTGTCCTAGTGGTGGGTAAAACTGTCCTTATGCTTATAATCTAAAGGAGCTTTCTAAAACACTTCTGGATTTTTCTAAGGAAATAACTTCTCAACAACCTAATCAGTCAATTGTGACCCCACACATCACGATAATAGGGAAAAATCTGTAAGTTTGCTTACGATCAGAGTCTGCTTTTTCAGAAGCAGCTTCCTTTGTGTCAGGATGAGGGCAACTAAGAGCCTCTTCTGAATCTCCTGTTGCCAAGCCAACAACTGGACAGCCTATGGCATCGTCAACACAGGTTTCTGGCAACTCCGTGCTGTCTAGCAGATCAACAAGAGGTATGCTGCGAAGGCAGAAAGATGGGCAGAGAGAGATATGCAGAATCATGTTACCACTCTTCCTGTAACAAGAAAAAGCTTTAACACACACCATCTCTTTTTTCAAGCTGTCTTCTGGTAATCAGACACGTTCTGTAAAAACTGTTTCAGGTAACTAACAGACTTAGAGTGAATTAAAAAAAGCACAAAACAACCAAAACCAAAATGGGAGCATTTCATGTCTATAGAAGTGACTTTGTAACAGAACAGGTCCACATTGCCTGCTGCTTCATCACACAGCAGTGAAAAAAGTGAAAAGGGAAGGAGGGAAATTTTTATCCATTAAATACACTTTCTGGGACAGACATCTGAACTTCTTCCTAACAAACTCAAGGTACTCTTCAGGATTTTTACACCAGAGAAAGAAAAGTTACGAGGAGGGAAGTTGATACTGTTCACAAAAAGTTATTTGTACAGCACTTCACTCAACACTTGTAAACAGAACAGAGGGCAGAAGGGTGCACTGCACAGGTCTGCACTGACACCGTGTCAGAGTTAGACATAACTATAACTAGTTTCAGGTTTATTAACTTGGGCAGAGACGTGAATGAAATCCTAAGAGTCACGGTACTTCAAGTGAACCACAGCATGTACCCTGTACCCTGTTAGGATCACTTGTTTCACCTCCTTCGCTTTCTAATGGCAATGTCTCCTTTTAATGTCATCCTACCATCCATATTTACAACAAAAATAGAAAAAACAGCTACTAAACCAAGAGTTCTATTATGATGCTTATGTTGTGCACAGTCAGGAATCTTATCCACCTCTTCAAAGTTCAGGAACAGCTAAAGCAGACCTAACAGCAAACTGTAACAAACACAGAAACAACCACTGCCGCAGAACATGATGGTTTGTCGGACAACCTGTGTGCACAACTGCTATTTCATTGTCACCCCTTTCAATCAACAATCACACTTTCATACATTTTTTTGCAATATTGATTTAAGAAGAAGAATCAACCATTTCTGAAGTCCTGTCCCAAAGATGAGAACAGTCATACCAAGCCAGTACCCACCATGACAGATCTTACCCTTGCACACGGACAGAGGCACTTCCTACCTGACAGTTTAGACCAGCTCCTCCCTTATCAATACAAGGTTAATGCCCCCTGCCTCCCTCCAGCCCCTCAAATTTGGAAGCAGTCCCATGTCACTAGAGGCCCCAGGAAAAAAACCAAACTCCTCCTCCCTCCAGCTCAACCACCCAGAAGAATCCTTCCAGTGTTAAATAGGTACCTCTGAAACACACTACAGGATTTCACCATTTTAGTACTAATAACGTACGAATCATCTTAAGGCAATTAACTGTCATGAGGCAAACTGAAGTCACTTGCTTGATTCTCTTAAAGCAGTGGAATAAGAAGCTCCTAGCAAAGTAAACAGGAAACTTTTCAACGTACTGCACAGCCTCTCTCTGCACCACTAATGGGAAATGGCACGCAGAAGATAAGTCTTGCTGGGGTGGAATAACAGATAGAGAATTTCAATTATTACAAGTAACAGGCAGGAATAGATGCTCTTCCAAGTAAGGCCACAAAGAAAGTGAGACTGAATCCCATCCCTTACTATCAGAGGATGCCTATGTATGAGTGAAAATGGTTTCACATGAAACACAGTTTCACACCTTTCTTCCTATTTTCTGACAGCTTTCTGTAAATAGCCTCCCAAATGTTTAATATGACAACCAGTACAGAAGTTCAGATTTTGCCTTCAGCACAGAGAGGTGCTGATGCCATGGTACGTTGAAGCTCCTATGAACTCCACACGAGATGATGTTGATGTAGAGCACCAGTAACACTTCTTTGTGCTGTAATCTGTGAATGCTTTTCTTAGCATTGCAGCACAGCGAAGGGAAAAAAAAAAAATGAAAAAGATTTATCTTCATTAGAAAATTGCCAGGATAATTACACTAGCCCTTTTTCCACCCCTATGACAAGTGCAGTAACATTTACTAGACAGACAAGAGAGCTGATTCAAAAACCTGCCTGCTAGAGAGAAGGGCAGTCTTGAAATCTGGTGCCATATTCAAAGGCACACTCAGTGTTCAGTGCTACTCCAATAGCAGCGTACAGCTTACATTAAGGTGATGAAAGTTTGTAGAAGACCTTATTGCCATTTGATGGAGAACTGGCGGAGGCAGCACAGACAACTGGGGTGAGCCCCTTCAGCTTCACCCCTGCACCACAAAGGGGCCTCAGGGAAACCAAATGAATTTTAGGCAGACTCAAGAGAAGCCTCCTAAACCGAAAGTCATGTAGGAATTGACTATTTTGCCTTCAGACCTTCTGAAACACCTACTCGGCCACCCTGAGATAGGCAGTCACAAGAGGAAAATCATACTAGGGAGATCCTCAGCCACTGGAATGTGCAATGTTTTCAGAACCAACTTCGATCAGCATATTTTAAGAAATATTCTGAGGGAAAAACTGATAAATGACACTAGGTGTTCAAGCCATACAAAGAATTATGAATATAGGAATAATCATGGGGTTTAGTGCATGGAAAAGTTTGTCAACCCACTAATAAATCACACAGAAGTCCTTCCATGCTCAGGGAACTGCCACAGTTAAGGGAGTTAGCTACTGCATTATTTCTTCTTTTTGCTTGACAAACATATTATTAGTGTGTACCATACAGCATACAATGCATGACACGACTGAGAAAACTGTCAGTTGCAAAGGGTGTGATTTAACAACACAAAAAATTCCTAGTTGAAAAGCAAAACAGTAATTGATTCTAGCTTATAAAATACAATCTGCAAAACCTATTAACTATCCAAGTATGCTTCAAGAGAATTCTTTGCACGTAATCTAATTGAAACAGCATGGAGCACCATGCAATCTAATTTACTTTTTTCAGACTGGTAGTGACACAGAATAGTTTTTCACGTTGTCTCTGCAAGGTAGTACAATAGCTTAAAACTCTTCGCATGCCCCAAAATGAAGGAAATTAATTATGTTGTACCTGAAGGTAAGAACAGTAGTAAATTTAAGCCCGTCACCTTTTCAGATTTTTTTCCTAAACGAAACAAAAATGCAAAATATTCAGAAAAAAAAGGAAAAAAGAAAGAACTTCCTTTTCCTTTTGAAGTGAGGAAAACAAAAGAAAAAATCCTGGACATGTATGATCCTACAAATGGAGACTGTTCATACACATTCAGTTTCTAATCAAGCAGGCCGAGTTCCACGTTCCAAGACTTCTGCTGCCTCCCATTTGTTTGAAGATAAGTCCAAATGCTGACATAGAGTAATATATGCAAGTCAACAACTACAGGAAAGAAAACATCCTGAGGAAAAGGTGCAGGCTGCAAAATCTTTGTGGATAGTAAGCAAATCTCCATCACCACCATACTGTTTAGAAAGACATCCATGTGTTTCCTCGATGTTATTATTATTAGAGCACGTGAGCCGTCCCTCTAAAAACACAGCTAAGTGGTGTTGGTACTAGTGTGGTCACTTACCCTAGTGGAAACCAAAATAATTCTCCCTAAGTCAAAGAAGTCACACTAAAATAAGTGTAGCATAGAGCAAAATCAACCCTCAGGATTCAAAGCCGCATAGCAAAAATATGAAACTTATAGCACACTAACCCAGATCAATTCTAAAGGTAAATGTATTGCAGGCAACCAGAGTTGCTTCCACTATTCTGAATCTCAAGTAGCAATGATGTCATGCAAAAAAATCTACTATGAAAACTGTAGCCAGAGCTTTAATTACCAAACTTGCTGGTAGTCCCAGGGCTGTCTGTGACAGAGGGCTGGGATACTCAGCACTGCTGAGACACCTGGGGAGTGTCATGTCCAGGTCTGGGCTCCCCTGGACAAGGGAGACAGGGACATACTGGAGGGAGTGAAGCAAAGGGCCACAAAAGCAATCAGGGGTCTGAAGCATATGACACAGCAGGAGAGGCTGAAAGAGCTGGGACTGCTCAGCCTGGAGAAAGCTCATGAGGATCTTACCAATGTGTACAAAAACCTAATGGAGGAAGTACAGACAACAGCCGGACTCTTCTCAAGAGAGTCCAGAGACAGGACAAGAGAGGATAGGCACAACCTGAAATACAGAAAATTCCACTTAAACACAGGGAAAAAAAAAAAAATGCTGTAATGTTGGTCAAACACTGGAAGAGGTTGCTTGAAGAGGGTGTGAAGTCTCCATCCTTGGAGATACTCAAAAGCTGGCTGGTATGGTCCTAAGCAACCAACCTTCTCTACTCGACCCTGCTTTTAGCATGGGGGTGGACTACATGACCTCCAGAGGTGTCTTCCAACTTCAACTATTCTTTATGATAGCAACACAAAATGTCTCCGATACCCAAAGAGTCAGACAGTACTTGCAGTGGCCTGACCACTGCACAAGCACATCTGAACTTAAAATTCTATGATAAAACAGTGACTTGTTATTACAAAAACATTCTTGCATTTTTAAAACAACGATCCCAAATTCCTGCACTCAAATCAGTGGCTTCTCCTTCACCTGCACAAAAATTAGACGATATTTTAAAGTTAAAACCTGTTTTCATTTACATATTCATATGGAACTTCATAAAAAAGAAACAGTTTGCTTCACTCCACTTTTGCAACATCCACCTTGCAAAATCTAAAACTAAAACCATCACAGTAGATTGCTCTAATCACCTCTGTAGATTCCACAGATCTTTAATATGTAGCTTGCATATCTTTTTTTTTTTTTTTTTAGCAGATTTGTAAAATAGAGACTCCTGTATCTTTTCTTTTCCCCTGTCAGATGTAAGGGTAAGGTGGCCAAAGTATCTCAGGAAATACTATGTCCTGGCTGAGATTTACTTTCTTGGTTCTTCAGGGCTGGATAAATTGAAAATAATGTTTTTGTATTTCTGGGCTCTTTGGCAATTTGAAACTTACTCAAACAATCTGAAAATCATTCAAACACCCTCTTTATCCTAAAAGCCCAATGTAAGTGAATTTTAAAAGCATTCTACCACAATTATTCATCCTTTTAAAAGCAGCTAGTTTCAGAAAACACATGAAAACACCGTGTGTTCAAGGGGAAAGGTAGTTCTGTTGTTAAAGGCCCCCAAGAACATCAAAGAACCATGAAGTTTAAGTCTTAACCTCTGACTTAACAATTAACCTCATGAATCGTACGGTAGAACTGATGTTTGCCAGAAAATTGTTTCATTTCATGCAGCACAGCAGCAAAAAAGAAATAAAAATTTCTGGAAAAAAAAAAAAATTAAAAAAATTACTCTTTGCCTTTTCAGGAGTTCTGATAATTTTATTCTTAAAAAATTTAAATACTTCTGTTCCATTTCCAAACAATGTTTTTCACAAGAGGACTTGTTAAAAACCCACAAGGTTAGTTTTCAGATCAACCATCTATCTTAGATATTTTTTAATAACCATTGCTCAAAAGGAGGGGTAGTTGCATCCTGTCTCTCTAAGATTTTTGAAACCACATTGTACCTCACTAGTTTCACGTGTAGTTTTATTACCAATGTTGACTTCCTGCATGGCTCTCAAATCCAGCTAATTAAAAATTAAAACTTTCAATTGTTAAGGAAAACCTTAACACAATTAAAAATATATATATATGTACACACACACTCTTTTTAAAGGAAGAGCAACGGGTGGCTTCTGGTCTATATGTTGTTTTTACTTTAGAGGCTAAACACCACCAGCACAATATGCAGACCCTTCGTAATAAAAGCCTTCCCCCCTCGCCCCCCCCAGTCAGTTTTGGGTCTGCTGTCCTTATCGCAGAGACAGCTCAAAACGTCATTTTCCGGCCTCTGGTAGAAAGCAGTCTCAAACTCCAGAAAGGCCCAGGTCTCAGAGACTGGTCATGGTGGTTTGGACAGCATAGGTACCAGCACCGCTACGCATTCCCACATTCTTCACATTGCGCTCATGGACAAAAGCGGTGTGCTGTCCGTCCGCGGCGCGGGTCCTCGGCGGGGCCCACGCGTCCCACAGGATTCCACCACGTTGGCAGCGGTCGGCAGCGTCAAAAGGCCTGGATCATTGGGGAGCGGGAGGGGGCACAATTAGTAAACAGGTACGGATGGGAAAGGGGGTGGAAAAGTAAAGCAAAGGTAAAGATGAGAAGCGGGATGCAAAAAGGCAAGGAAAAAGGGCATTGCTGGTAGGTAAATACTGAAGGAAAGAGGCATGCAAGTATATGTGCACATGACACTGTCAAGTAAACCCTTTTTCTGCTCAGTATCATACAAATTTTTGAAGAAGTCTGAAATGACAAGTCAAGCCATCTCATGTATTTATTGTCTTCTACCCTTGCCAAATGAAAAGCACTTTGTATTTCAAAACACTTCACAAAACTGAGCAAGAACCATGTGCATTTTTCAGGTGGGAGAAAAATCATGTGATGAAGGAACAAACCTCCCAAGTACACAGCACATTTTAGTTGCAGGAAGCTGAAAGGGTTTAAGTGGCAGCTCCAAATGTACACCCTGAAACAAGCATCTATAAGCCATATCAGTTTTCAATGTAGATTCTAATGCAAGTTAACAAATAAGGAGAAGAAAACAGAAACTCAGAAATGTGAGCATTACTGTGCAGGAGCAAACAGTAGAGCACACACATCATTCACAATTTAGGTGACTACGGGACTGAAGACTACTGAAGAAGCTGACTGGAGCTGGACTTGATTAACAGAGAAAGAACTTAGTCGGAAGAAGATCCATTTTCAAAATGGTCACAATACAAACTAAAACCTTGCTTTCCAATTATGCATATGAAGGCATAATGGTTCATAAATTTAAAATTTTGAATTCCTAAACAAAAAAAACCACAGAAATGCCATGCACAGTTATGGCCAGTCTATGCCACAGGTGGATTAAAGTTCTCCAAATGCTAGAAAGAGGAGTGCGGGAGAACACTCATCACTTTAAACAGTGTTTTGAAAAATATTTTTATGCAGGAGCCCTTAGCTAGAAAACTGTAAGGCCTTTGGCACAAGCAACTCCAAAGCAACAGGGATAAGCAATGTACTGAAATTTGGAAGACTTTAAAAAATGGACTGTAATCTGTTGTCTGTGGAGTACTAGGATCCTGAACAGGTATGCTTTAGTGGAGGCTGATGCAAGGTACAGTCAGGTATCAAAAAAGTGCTTGGAAAATAGCACACTCTCAAAGTAATCAAGCAAGGCAATTCCTACACCAAACATATCCTTTCAGTTTAATGTAAATTCTCTGTTTAATGATCCAAACCTAAAGAAAGTAGAAACATTGTTGCTGTTCATCTAGAGGGGTCCTGGACAGCCCCCAGATCATATTCCACCTTCTCATGTTCCAGAAAGCCTGGTGCAACATTCCCAGCTCTGCCAGAAGAGCCAAGCAGCCAGCATGGGAGTTGGAAGATGACGTGTGAAGGGAGGGAAGCAGAAAAGCATGCAGGGCTCACAACACCAGTAAATGATTAACGCTCAGGGATAGTCCTCCTTTAGAAAAGAGAGAGGATTTATGAAAAAGTCACCCATGGGCAAATTCAGAGTTTTCATTTTCATGAGATATGCTGAGAAAGTGACCCGTGAAGACTCAAGGCTACAATTCTCAACAGTTCATTGTATTATTTTCCCATTTTTTCTGATTTAAGCAGTTAAGTGAAAGCTACATCCACTAGCAAGAAAAAAAAACCAACTCTTTAGTTGTCCCACAAATGGAAAAAAATCATTAAACCTGTCTCCTGTCCTATCTCAGCACATAAACAACTTCTTGAGAATAGACTACAGTTAGAAGACACTGATTGTGTTCTAGGCTTCCCTGACTGGCAGCTAGTATTTTCAAGACCACTGCAGACCAGTACAGTTTTCCAGTACCGACAATTTTAAAGGAATGGAGCAAAGGGAAAAAAAAAAAAAAAAAAAAAAACACCCTAAAATCCTTCCCTATCTGGCAAAGTATATTCTACAGTCTGGCACAACTGCTGTTGGCAGCTGCAGCATTAACATTTTAAATTAAAGGAAACATTGACATTAGGAAGGGATCTAAGCTGCAAGGTAGCCAATACAGGCATCTGCCAAGCAGAGCACAGAAACTTAGGAGGTCGGGACCTTGCTTCTAAACCCCTTCAATCTAACCATCTACAAAATCCCCCGTCCAAAAGATTTTGGTGTTCTCAACAAACCTTGGCAAACTCTCTCTAAAAGAAGACTATTTTTCTGACAGAAAGTAAAGATAATTCATGCAGAAACAGGCCAATTAAAGACAGTAGCAGTTGAAAAGAGATCTTGTTAGTAGCACTGAGAAACCAAGACTTGAAGGCGCAACAGCCAAGTCACAGTCCCCACAATAAATACATATATTCTGGCAATTATATTAATCTAACCCCACTTCCTATCTAGGAAACCAGACTGTAGCTCAATTGCTGACTCAGCTTCCAGGTGTTGTCTGCTTCCTACAGCTGGATCTGCCCTTTATTACAGGCGGTATTGTTTCCAGTGAACACATTAAAACTTCTTTGCCAGAATACAACTGCTTTCAATAATAACATGTCTCTAAGAAACATAACACATACACAGCATAAGAACTACACTTGATTAAAACACATCAATTGCCAAGAAGATTGTTTTCTTTATGGCATACTGTTTTGGGTTACATGCAGGTATATTTTATATTCACTCCCACTCTTCTATAGAAAAGCTACGCACTGCGGCAGCTGGCGCCCACACTTAGATTCCTTGACAATGTTAAGACAGACAAGGCACGAGTTCTTAATCCTAAACCAGGCGTACCAAGACCAAAACTGAAACAGATTGGCTACAGAGCCCTCTCTGCTTCCGAAGAAAAGCAGCAGGATTTCAGTAAGCAACAGAAGCCTTGCAAATACTAGCAATAGCATGAATCAGATACCCAAGAAGAGCTTTTTGGAGCAAGAGTCAAACATTTCCACCAAAGGAAATACCAGTTTCTAGCACATATCTTGCAATTAGACCAAAAGAGTAAAAATAAAACCATATTGAGAATGCTGAAGAATAAAGAAACCACCACCTTTCACCCACCACCATGGAAGGAATCGAGCGATCAACAGGATCTCACCATAGACAAGCACAGATTTCAGATACTAGACGAATCAAGGGCAAAAGAAAGAAAAACAGCATTGATCATATGTTCCGATTGAAACTGCAATAAAATGCAACACATCAAGCAGAATCACCATCCCCTTTATAATCCAAAATCCATAGTATTAAGTCTTTAATCAGTAAGATTTACAAAATCAGATTACATTTGTCATTGTACTGTTAGAAACGGGTGTCATCTACTCTTAAGAGATAGCGAAGCAAAGTCGGTTCATATAACTGACAATGGGAGAAGGATCATTTCTCATGAGGGCTGAAACTGCTTAGGATAAGAGCTTTTGTGTTGCCCCATTCCACCACTTCTGCTCCTGCAGAGTCTCGCATAAACCAGAATTACCTTTCTAGGATAAGCCATAACTGCCTCTGAATGCACAATAAGCTGATAAAGTTAAGATGACGTGTGCACAAGTACTGGGTTGTTACACACCAGTTTTAGTTTTGAAATAGCTTTGCAATATAGAATTACTTTAAGATAAATGACATGTATATTTATCTTCAAACAAATCATCCTCATTTTGAGATGCATCCAATCCATAAAACAAATACTCTGATCACATGAAATCAAAGCTCTTATCTTCAGCTTGTGTCATTTTCCTCAAGCTCCCATTCTACACAAGGTAATGAAAAAAAATCAGCTTGCCCATTTCAAAAGGTTCAAAAGATGATTCATGAGGATACAAGGTTCTGCATTTTGTTAAGGATCAAGGTAAGTCCTCTGGCCCCATGATACCAAGCAAAGGGTTACAAGAAGCATTATGGCAAATGAGAAAGACCTAGCTCTCTCCAAGACTTGAAAAATTCTGCTCCTGATTTAATTGTTTCTTCAGCCCCTGAAGGAATTTTCCTTTCTTTAGCAGTGACTAAGCCTGCTGTCTTCATCTCCCCACACTACCTTCACAGTGACAAGTGGCTGCATCATCACTAACCTGACTGTCAACTTTTAAGTGCAGATAGAGAAACAGCCACTTGAATCATGCATAAGCAAGCAAAATTCACTTCCCAGGAAAGCAGAACATACCACTTCTTATCTTGCTGGCTGGCTCCTGGGCTCCTTGGAAGGTTTTCTATTTCCACTAAGACTGGGGCAGAAGGAACTGCTGTGAGGACAGGTAGGTTTGGCTTTGCATTCCAGCTCTTTGGAGACAGAATATGAACAAGTTACTACACAGACATTAATGAAGCGATGACACATTAGACATAGCAAAACATATCACCACTTCTCCTTAAGCACAACGCTAAAGCACAGCTGCTGTCTTCCATTATTTCCACGGCACCGGATACCTATGCCCAGTCTTTTCCAGTACTGCACACAGTACTGGGATCGTAACAAATCCAAGACTGCTCAAACATTTCAGTAAAAAGCTATAGCCTGCTGTGTCCTTTTTAAATTCAGTAAAGTTACCTCCTGCAGGTAACTGCACTAACAATTGGTGCCTTTGGGTTGCAGGCCTTTGGACTGCCACTTGTAACAGAACTGCTCCTGGAAAATAAACAAATCACAATCCCTTTTTCATAGAAGGCAAAGAAGGCTGGGCAGAGTAATCTATCAGCAGAGATTGAGTATTTTAATGTTAAACCAAATAATAATCCTGTTTCCTCCAATATGTGAACCTTCCTGATGTGCTCTGCATCTGACATGCTCCAGAAAGTGAGACAACCTCCAAGTCTTGTTTTTTGATACTCAGAAGGAGAATTACTTTACCCTAACGGTCACTTTTCAGTGAAACAAGCTATTCTGTGTACAAGTACTGAGGGGACAGGGGTCTCTGATTTCCTTCTCAGAAAACTCAGAAAACACTGAATTTTTGCTAACAACGTATTATTTAACTAGCAGATGCATTCCCCTCATTCAGAGGAAAAAAAATACCGTAACCAGGAATCAACATAAGTGCTGATGAATGTGCCCCCTTTTTTATAATGTTACTTGGCATATAGAATTAATGTGCTTTGGATCAGTAACTACTGACAGAACCAGAGGAAATGGTCTGAAGTTGTGGCAGGGGAGGTTTAGATTGGATATTAGGAAGAAATTCTTTACAGAAGGAGTGGTGAGGCACTGGAACAGCCTTCCAAGGGAGGTGGTCAAGTCACCTCCCCTGGAGGGATTTAAGAAACGGGGCAGACCTGGTGCTTCAGGACATGCTCTAGTGGCAGGCATGTAGGGGCTTATTTTGTGGTTTTGAAGTTGTGTTTGATGAGGGTATTCAGGTGGTTTTTTGTTATGGGTATGGTTGGACTCGGTGATCTAGGAGGTCCTTTCCAACCGTGAATATTCTGTGATTCTGTGGATAATAATAACAACTCTCACGCAAAGGTACTTTGTGTGACTATGAAAATTTGTATCTATCAATAGTGTAGTTTTTATAGTACTGGGGCATGAGGTATCTTCCTTACTTGAGCTAAATTAACCAATTACCTTGCTTGTAAATTAGTAGTCATTTCTTGGCATGCAATTTAGTAGTTAACCATTTGTAAATCCCAATCAGCCACCTATATGCATGTACTATAGGCCCTGGGATGAGTTAAGAAAGAAAGGGGTGCTGAATGGCAGTGGGGATGCCTGCAGCTATCATGTGAAATCAATTTTGACAGCTTGTAATGTGGAAATTGAAAGCTTCTCACTGACCCCACTACCATGTATGTATTTGTCATGTATGTAATTGGTCAATCACTGGATTTTAAGAACAAATAGTAAAATCCTCAAATCCACTGAATTACATGAAAAATTGCCTTTAAAAAGAATGAAAGAAAGAGTCCTTACTTGCGATCCATTAGTTTGGCTGAAAACAGCATTGTTTGCAGTACTGAAAGACAAAAAGAATTTAAATCCGAATCAGATCAACAACCTGTTTTGGTAGGCTGGCAGAACTGAGAGGATTTTCAGAAAGAAACACAAAGTCTAACAAAGATCTTCCCAAAGTACTTAACTGTTCTCAAAAGAAAACTCAGAAACTCATGGTTTAGGTCATCTGCACCCTCCTAGGTAATTAAGGGTATCACATTATTTTTCACTTGTTCAAGCTGTAGCTTTTCTGTAATTCATCTGGGTTCTTCCTCTTCCTTTCCTAAACCAGTTCAGTTTAGAAATACTCCTGATTGAGCAGTAAGGCAGGGCACTTTCAAAGCAAAAATGGTATAGTTTTAGTGAAACACCCAGCAAAATGTGACATCGTAGAAACCTCACCTACATGCTGTAGATACCGTTTATTCCATCCCACCAGGACTGCTCTCATTTGAAGTTTCACATCATAAAGTTTATCAGAAAAATTCATGAGTTTCTTCTGCATACAACCTCTAATGGACTGAATTACTGCTTCGGAGTCTTAAAAGCAGCCATTCAAAATTATGTCATAGCAGCTCAGCACAGCATTAGTAATAATTTTATATTATTAAACATTTAATATAGTTCATAAATTAAGACCCACATGCCTATTCCTGACGATTTTTAAATTTGCAAGAGACTTTTCACATTTTTGAGAGACTTAAAGGCATTAAAACCCTGCACAATTATTATGCATTATGAATCTTGTGAAAAGCAAACCTTTCCAGGCTTCTAATCTTTTAAAAAATGGTTCCAGTCTCCTTTGACCCATTAATCTTTTGATTTATGGTCCAGACAATAGCTATGCAACCTGGCAAGCTGACAATTCAAGTAGACTTCCAATCTACTTTGATTCTTTCTTCTACTTGAATACCATCATGTTGAGTCCAAACAAGCTGTTCCTTGACAGTTTCCCAACTTTGCACTTTCTCTAAGAGAAGGTCAAGGTTCCCACAAAATAGTGCACATTTAACAGAAATATTAAGGGATGCCTTCTGGGTATCACATTCCCCTGTGCTGAGTTAACACAAAAGAATGGAACAACATACATCTTTCATGATGCATTTCAATTAGCAATGCTCAAGTGTAGAGTTTCAGAAATGGCATAGACTGCTCTGGAGAGTAACGTAACAGTGCCACACCTAGGTGCAGATCAGAAGACCTCTGTCTTATCAGGAGGAGAAACTGCATATAAAGTTTCTCTTCCCACTCTCAGAATGACCTAAGCAGCATGGAACTCAGAGAAGGGCATGACAATGCAGCATGATGAGAGTACTAATTAATCATCATCACATTTTGCATGCAGAGGATCTTTAAACACTTGAATGACACCCAGTTTTGAAGAGTGCTTTCCCATTTTATAAAAAGAGAAGACAATACAGAGATCACAGTGAGAGAGAGACCTCTATTAAAGGAACTGCAGTCTTGTCCCCACACTTCCTAGACTTCTCCCCTGCTCATGCAAGAATCAACAATGCTGCTACAAAGAGAAAATGTATGGTCATATTGAGCCTGCTGGTTCGAAACGTTACTTTGACATTACGTACCCATCTCCTGACTGTCATGATGCTTAACATCTACGAGTATATACTTTTGAAAAATAATTTGGTTGTAATTGGTCATTGCAAAGTTTACAAGTTACGAAGACAAAGGACAGAAACTAGAAGTGAGTCACTTAGTTCATTCGCTACCAGGTATTTTTTTTAGCCTGGTTTCCTCTTTTCCCTTAAGGAAGGGTATGAAAACTGTATGACTCAGATTCTATGAGTATTTTACATTGGAACAGCAAGTATGAATCTACGCAGGCATAAAGAATCTGGGTATAAGAAGTGAAATGTTGAATATAAGAATAAGAATATAAAAATAAATGTAAGTATAGTACAGAATATAAAATCATCACCATATTTCAAATATTTATTTTACAGCATTTTCCCCACCTCTGACCTTCACTTGATTATGTATTTCAGTCACATAGACAGCACAGGAAGATTTCAGAAAGACAACTTCCTCAGGCACTTTCACCCAATCTCTTTCCATGGCAGCACCCAGAACTACAGCTCACATCCAGTCAGAATCACAGTTAGTCACAAACAGACCTCTCTGCCTGCTAGTAAGCGACTCTAGCAAAATCTTCTGCAACAGCAACACAGGTGCTTTGCTTTAAACAGTAGGTTTGATGTAAACAAACAGAAAACCCACAACAAAACCACAGTTAAGAGATTAATGCTCTCCACATTTAACTAGGCAGACACGTGCTCAAGTACAGGTGGCAAACATCAAAGAAATTTAAAAACTGGAATCCATCTTACCTTGTTTCTTCAAGTTTAGAAGCTTGTGCTGCAAAAATATAAAGAGTAATTAGAATTTAATTTGTAATTAGGCTATCAGTGTAATATGAAATATATTATTAATAAAAACAGACTAGCACTGCCTAAAAATAGGTGACTAAAAGAGCAAAAGCCACATACATCCCATGTATAGTGTATGAGAAATAAAATTCTAAATTGGAAAAATAAAATAAAAACGTGAAGAGCAAACCAAAGAGTTGGATGTAAGGAAGTATGTGAAAGCACACATGGAGGCCATGCTCGACCTGTGCCAGAGTAGGAATAAGAACAAGGTATCAAATGCTGTCAGGTTGTGTCAGAGTGCAACTTTTAAGAACAATGAAAACATCTCAGTGACTTAATATTTTTAGACTTCATTAATGAAGTTCAAATATTACCATTAATATATTGCTGTTTCCTAGAGCCAAGTTTTTAATCTTTATACGGAGAAATATTGTGTAAAACTCATGAGCGTTTTACCTGCTAGGAAAGCTAGAACAACAGGCTTTGCCCACAAGCTTTTTCTGATAAATACATGTATTCTCCCAAATAAGTCAAAGAAAACATAATTTTGAAAATTCAAGAGCAGGGCAAACAGCCCCAGAAGAATTCTGATGCAGAACATTTACAGGCTATGATTACTTGTTTCTTACAGTGGATCACACTTCCCAGAATGGAAAGTATTTTACCTTTTATTTGCAGTGTTCGTCTCGAATATCTTTTGCTGGGCCTTCTTTCAAAGGATGCTGATCTCCTGGCTTTGTTGGTCTTGGTGGTTTGATATTCTGTTTTCCCACTAACAGCGCCATGTAAAAGTACAAAACAATAAAATAAATCACTTATTTTTAATGACACCATGCAGACACTGCTCACCAAAACATCACCTTTCTATTTTAAATTCACAGCTTAATAATCTGATCTCAGTTCTATTAAAAAAATCCACACATAACACTTCAGAAGGCCTCTCACAGAAAAGGCAAGGAGATTTACAAACATCCTAATCTTCACCCCATTTTCCCAAGACAAAAGGCTGAAGCAATGACTCCTTAAACATTAAGTTGCTGAAAAAGCACATTTGCCTTTTGCATATTTCTGTGGTCACAGTGCACATGGTTTGGGAGAGGTTGAAAATTCTAGGGGAGAATAAAGCTCAAGGTATGTTGCTAAAAGTTATAAAGATAGTAAAAGGAATAAAACCCAGAATCTAGATGCTCTTGTTCCCAGGCAAGCCTTTTTTCCCCAAGTTTGGCCAGATTCTGTTCCCAAGGCAGCAGCAGCCTCATTTTCTGCTGACTCCTGGGTAGCACAGGTCCTTTCTGAAGTACCAGACTAGATGGTATTGCTACAGTTGCTGGAAGTGGAAGCAAAGTACATGCATACTGCCTGGGGTCACGTCCCACCCCTGCCATATGTTCTCACCAACTCTGATGGGGCAACTGACAGCATCCTGCAGACCAGTCTGGGTCAACAAGCCATTCAGAAATCTGTTACGTACACCCTTAGCGCCTACCATGGAATGGGCATTATCTTAGGCTTCTGAAGCACCACCATCACTCAAGTCAGGAACTCAGAAGTCAAAAGACTTGCAGTGTCCCCACCTGTGCAAGGCAATCATCCATTTTCTGTGGTTCACTTGAAAAAGGGTGGGCTTTCAAGATGAAGTGATCTATAAGACACAATGTACTGTATATGCTACATACAAAACATAACCCTTGAGAAACCTTTGGTTTTCTACTGCATAGACCAGAATCACCTAAAGATAAATCCGAAAATTCAGGGGAAAAATCCTGTATGATTTAATAAAACCAATAATGCAACTCACTCAGCTTGAAAGTTTCACTGCTTTGTATGTCCTAGGTGAATGACTACTAAGTTTTCTCTTGTTTCCATGCATAATCCAAGAAGACAAGAAATGACTGAAGATATGTGCTAATAACAGGTGACACTGACCTGTATCGGAACCGGGATCCTAACCGAATGAAGCCTGATCGGCTTGAGCTTTTTTGGACGGGACCTCGGAGCCGGAAGAAGGCGTGATGTTCCACTGCACATTTCCACAAGTGTTTGCAGGCTTTGGGATGATCCAGTCTAAAGACAAAAGTGTGCTCCTGCTCCTTTCCCTTAAAGCACACAAAGAACACGGACGATTCGCAAGGGGCTAGAATAAGTCAAAGCTATAATTCGATGCAAGCCAAATAAAATGTTTTTCATGAATACTGAAGCGTTTAAAAAATATTTTATGCAGAGAAATCAACCTTTTCAGAAGCTTCAATGAAGAACAGTTCCATTGTCTGAAGTTGTAAAGGGTGAGCGCCCATGTACTTAACAAGTCAAACTTCTGTATAACTACAAATTCAAGACAACATTACAATATGAAGGTACTTTTCCATGAGAGTAACATGGTCTGACTTCCAAATCTGATCTCCTTGAATTACTAATGCTCACATTTTCATTATATCAGCTCTGAGCAATTTCTTCCCATAGGAACAATTCTGGCACCTGTTTAAGGAATTAATTCCACTAAATGCGGTATGTGGCTTTTTTTTTTTATTGCACAATGCATGTTGTTTCCAAAGTATCTGCTCTATACTAGCTTTACAAGGTGTTCCTCCCTTTCAGAAACAGGGTGAGGAAAAGAAATTATCAATTGAGACAATTTATTTTATACTTAAGTCTCTTCATTCTCCTCTTCCTCCCAAATCACAATTGAAAAATCTTACAAGGCATCCACATTAGTTCTCAAAACTTAAATATCAAGAAAGAGATCAGGAGTATGCAAACAAGCACCATATAATCAAGACTAAGATGTAATGAAACAGATGCTTATCTACCTGTTCATCATCTTCAACAACAACTAGAGTGAGTTTGTTTTTCTTGAAGTCAAGCCTTGTTATCTTTGGCCTGCAAGATGAACAGAAAAAGCAGGTCACATCTAACTCTTAGTAACTCACTGAGAGGTATGTTCATGGTGGAGGGACAAAACACACAGATAATATTTCTGTTACAAAGGGAGTGCTTTCTGAGAAGGTTTTAAAATTGGATTGGGCTAACCCAAACTAACTATTCATATGATGAAATTCACCTAATCATCTGCCTACTTGCTCTTTGTATAGTTTTGAAAGACTGGATGGGAACTACAGAACAGAGCACTTAATAATCCATAAATGCCTCTGCACCCAGACCCAAATACGCTACCTAGAAGGTTCTCCACCTTGTGTTTTATTCGATATAAAGTCCTGCAAAGTCACGGCAGAATGCTTCTAAGAAACTGTGGGGTGTTATTCAGGTATCTGACAGGTATCCTTAGTGATGGGCAGGAAGGGACATTTCTGCCCTTTACTGGGCACAGAGACATTGACTTAATGAAAAGTCTGCCCAGATGACAAGTATAAACTGCAGTAGTACTCTCACTTCTGCTTCTTTTTCAACAGTAAGGTGTTGGCTAGAACACCTGAAGAAGCCTTTTCGCTGACTGGGTGCACACTCTATCTCCCAAGCAATCTAGTGCAAAATACAACAACACACAACAACAATAATATTATTATTATTAATAATAAACATCCTGAAGTTACTCCCCCTTTTACTTGCCTCTACCATGTCATAAATACAGAGACTATTAACATATCTACCAAAAATGCTAAGAAAAGAAAGAGTATTTTTGGACATGATAAAAACACTGACATGCTACGGAGTATTTCTGCAAGTACCTAGTATTAATGGTGCTCTCATACCCAAAACCAGGGTTTTTTTGGCTAGTGCAAAAGAAATAAACAAACAAAAAAGAGTAACAATCTAAAACATTTTAACGTACCAACAGAGAGCTTACCAGAAAAACAAACCGATCTTTGTGTCTCCTTCAAAGACGAGAACTCCTGTAGGTGTTAATCCCAGGCTATAATCATTGCCATCTCTTGCCTAATTGCCACAAAATAAAGATTATGTTCATTTTGGTATTTAACCCTTTATTCAAATTACTCCGGTGATTCATGTAGCTTGTTTGCCCAGTGTTACCATTAAACACATATCTGCTTATTTTATACAACACTCTCGCGTTTCAATGATCTTATGCAGTGGATTTTTATAGTTTACAACCCTTCAGTAAGGCTGACTGAAGTGCAAAACTAAAGTTTTTTGATTTGTCTTTGTAATAAGGGCTCTTTGTGCAGTTCTCTACACTTCCTTCTCCACAGATCTATTTTTACTTGCAGTTTTTCAGCTGGTAGATGACTGGACCCCTGCCAATTTAAATTTAATTACAGTGATTTTCACATAGCTCTTAGTCTAAATACAAACCGGAGTACATATTGCCACACCAATCACATATTTAACACAGAGCAGATATGTTTGGACTAAAGTTATACCTTCCAGAAATGTATACTATAAAGTGGAATGTTGATGCAAAGCCAGATCACTTGTTACAGTTTAGATGAGTACAATACTTCTTTTTTCCCCCCACACTGAAGCAAAACCAGTGTTGAAATGCAGGACAAAGCTAACATTACATTTCCAAAGGTCACTGTGGTGTGGTTAAACATACCTTGACTATGTGCATGTCTACACCATACATTTCCAGCCACTTAGCTTTGTTTAAGTAGTTAGTTTCAGCCTGCGCTGGTGTTTGCCCCCTGAAATAAATTTTTTTGCTGTTAGGTAGATGCCTGAAAAAGCACAGAAATTAAAAACTGGTATGTGAGGAAAGAGGAAATTATTGAAAGTTTGTGAAAAAAAGTTAACACTGCTGACACTTGTTCACTTTCATGAACCTCAAGGTCACTTCTGTAAATTTTAATCTGAAACCACTGCTGCAAAAATTACTGCATTTCCAGATTCTATCCCTCACCAATTTACTCAGACCTTCAAAAACTTCATTTTTACATTATATCCTCTTACAAAATATGACAGAACCATATTAGAATTATGTTTCTGAACAAGACCACAGAAGAAGCATCAGCAGCATCTCTTTAATTCATTCTCCTCACAGAAAAAAATCAGTGCAAATGGCTGGTTAGCACGCACTGGAAGATTTAGTACCTGCATTCCTTCCACTTCTCAAAAATGGCTAGTTCCATCTCTTCAGTCTGAGTGGGAACAAACCTGAACTCAGACACCAGTTCAGGGACATGCTCAGCAGGATCATAGTCTCCAAGTTCAGCTACAAAAGAACAGCATTGTCAAGCAATGTTCCCAATAAATAAGAGCGGATACTTTTTACGTACTTTTCTATTTAATCTAAAATAATAAATTTCTACTTGTGTTCCTCCTCTGGTCTTCTAAGATGTGAAGGGTCACCTTTTTTGACAGGGTAATTATGGAATATAATGGTCACAGTGTCTGCACAAAAGCTTTGCATTAATTTTTACAAAGTGCTATTGCTACATTCCTTAACATTCTTCCTGTAAGTGGAAGTTATTGACATCCTTGAAACTCACCTTTCTGCTTTCTTACTAAAAGTTTCTGAACTGTTATTACTGAAGTCTCTACTGACATGACAGCTGACTAAAGTTACAATATTTTGCATTAAATAATTAAAACAAAATCTCTTGAGAGTGTAAAAGGCAAAACCAGTTCTGATACTTCAAAAAAATTCACAATTTTCTTTGCATTCTAAAAATCAACTTCTGGTTTTACGAGTATAAATCCCCCTGTCCTACTAAAAGTACTCTGCATCAGGGCACAATCACACAGCTCTTATCTGTTGCTCTCCATCTAAGAACATAATAAATGCTCTACTGGGTCATTCAAATGGCTCATTTAGACCACTGCTGCATGCTTGACAGGGGCAATGAGAGATGCTGTGTAGAGAGCATATTGAAACATACTAGTCAATGGGTGTGCCAGTCAAAAGCACAAGCTCCTTTTTCCATGGATGATAAAAAGGCCATCTTTTAAAGACTGATGGATGCATAAAATGCTGAAACTCACAATTAGATATGTTTACTAAAATGTCCTGTTTTTCAGACTCACTAAACATTCGATCCTCCCACTGATTTCAAGTAGCTTCTTAATGTTCAGCTCATATCCAAAAAACATTAGGAACAATTCTGTAACTTGGACCTACAGGCCAGTAATTCTTCTGTTTTCCTGCACAGAAGTTTGTGTAGTGAAAAAATAGTGAATTGGGAAAATCTGGAAAAGTCAAATAAATACATAGAGTATTCCATGGGTACAAAAACTACGTATGATCTAAAAAAACTGTTGGGATTCCTGAACACTGTAAGCATAACAGTAGTCTTTTTACCTCCTCCTGTTTTGTGGTTTAATTTTTGTTTGGGTTTTTGGTTTTGGGATTTTTTTTTTTTTTTTAGTTTGGTTTTTTTATGCTGACTGAGGAAGTCTGTAGTTCTATAATAATTTACTCCCACTAAAACGCCTGCTTCTGTTGAAAGGAATGCTGTCAAAGCCAACTTAGGTTCCAGCTGATTTAAATAAAACTACACAGCTGTCAGACAGTAAGATTAAAGCTCTGCTATAGACCTCATTGTGGGTAAAGACGAGACCAGCACAAAAAGCAATGGATATATGGACTAATTAGATCACTTTGTTTTTCCAAATACTTATTCACTGAACCTGTATCTTAAGGCTCTAACAATGCTAATATTTGTATCTATGGAATATATTCTAACTGCTTTCCTTCCACACAAGACAAAGTTAAAAAGGCAGGTGTCCTTACAGCTCAATCCCATCTCTCTATATCTACGCCTGATCAGGGCCATTAATAGATCCTGACAGAAGAACAGAACGTGTTTTGGAAAATACCTGTAAGATGTCTGTAAGAATTTCAGTGACTTAGCCCTGCTACCTAACTCCTATAAAGTACGTACAACAGTGGTTTATGAGAGGAATGCTGCGTGGAGAACTTGTGCAGCACAAACGCATGGCACATCTCCAAATTCCTTCTTCATCGGAGGACTGTACAATAGCTTTACAGCAGAGCTTCTGGGATTTTTTTGTAGACTCAAACTGTGCTGAATAAGGCCATATAGCTATATCCTCCAATTAGGATCCAAAAGCCTGTTCCAGCAGATATTTCTAAAGCTTCAAGCCCCCCCCTTTCTTTTGCGAGTTCCCCCGCTAGAAACTACAGTAAACTTGACATCCACTAAGATCACACTCATCCAAACAACGAAAGACACTGGCCATGAAGATCAGTGACGTACAACCTGTACAAGCAACTGAAGGTCAGACAACAGGTCTCAGAGAACCTATGGATACTGGAGTCTCAGTTGGAATCAAAAATTAAAGACAACTCATTAATACGGCTCAGATGACTCAAACATAGTGATGTATAGCTAGGGAAAAGAAAAAAAAAAAAGTATGCCACCTCTTTTGTCCGAAGAAGGATCTGAAATACCAACAAGTGCTGTTCAACCATAAATTGTCAAGAATGAGCATGAGGTGTGGGGCACTAACACGTTTCTACAAATAAGCTGAAGTCAAAAGCTGGTGGTTCTTATACATGGGACTTTTCAATTGAGCGCGAAACCAAAATAATTTTGTACCTGATTTGTAAAGAAAGAAAACACATGACAGAAACTACGTGAGGAAGAAAAAAGTGACCTGTGTAACTACAGCAATGCAATTCAGGAGGACTGCAGACCTCAAATCTTGTATAAAAGTGGAGAGGTTTGCACACAAGCACCTGCGAAAACAACTTTAGGGCAACGCTGTTTATGTTCAGAACGTCCTTGTTCCATTTCCTAAGGAATCAAGTAATTTTCTATATATGCTCTCAGCGAAATTACAATCAAAGAGAGACATGTTTCACACTGGATCACTAACATCTGGACAGACCCTATTTTCTAGATACAAGGACAGACTAAAAGAGGTAATAAGACTGTACACAAAGCTGTTCATGCAACTTCATCCTTCCCCGCTTGTACCTACTCACCTTGCATGTTATAAGCTGCCAGCTGGACAGCTGTGTCAAAAGGACATTCCAATCTGCCATAAGAAAAATGCATTGTTAAAACCTTAGATGACACTATTTAGCAGACAACTCATATATATGACAGTGAGAAACTGCAAATGTTTGGGATAAGAACATGAAAAAGGATTAGTAGATTTTCAGCAAATTAACAAGAGACAAGCACTACATTACTGAAGCATTCCTCTGCTGCTATTCATGCGTAGAGAAGTTATATTTTCGAGAAAACAAAACCTTTACATTACTTAGTAGAACTTAGCCAACTATAAGTTCAATAAATCCTATGTTAAATACACTGTAATTGTTTGAAAGGCTGTTAACTGGGAATACGTACTTTCCACTGAGAATATCCAGTTTCAGCTGCAGGACAAATAAATACCTGTAGAATTAAATAAGAAATGAAAGTCATTGATTAATACATCTAGTGTGTCACTGAGCCAACAGGAGGAAGTTAGAGCCTGACAGATAAAAATGTTTTCTACTCTTTACATGGGTTTTCAGGACTGAAGAAACCGCATTGTGATCTTTCAAGGCTTTATCAGTTGGGATTGTATGCTTTGCACATTTCAAATGAAGTAAACCCCAAACTAGAAATTCTCACACACTGAACTACAGTGTTGCAGGGAAAAAGAAGTAGGACACCTCAGTCTCCATTTTTTGTCTTCTGCTCCTACTTGGACAGAGAAAAACTTTAATCTCCCACATTTTCTCCATTATTCGGACAAGTAAGAGAATTAATGTTTTAATTAATAAAATAAACATTCCTAATATTGAATGCTTTGTTAAAATCTAACCCAGAAAGCTGACATCAAAAGTGACCAAAAAAAAAAAACAAACCAGCAGGCTGCAGCCTTTTCAACCTGTTTCCTCTACAGAGCCAGCTTTCCTTCACTGCCCTGCTTATTGCTCTTCTTGCTTAGAAATTGGACAAATACTGAATACAAAGCTCCTATCCCTTTGGTGCTCAACACCAATCCTTCTGATCCAATGTCCACTAAGAGTAGCCATCCCTCTTGCTCCATTATG
Organism: Ceryle rudis; assembly: GCA_033439905.1. Lineage (NCBI taxonomy): Eukaryota > Metazoa > Chordata > Aves > Coraciiformes > Cerylidae > Ceryle > Ceryle rudis. The sequence continues at coordinate 55,956 of JAAGNO010011574.1, forward strand.
GTGCACAGCTTTCCTTTAACAAGAGAAGAATTCTCATCAACTACAATGCTAGCATCCATCATGGTATCCAGTTTGAATTCTACTACAGATGAACAGAAGCCTTACGCACAAAGCCAAGGACGATGCTTCTGTTTCAACATGTGCCTATATGTCTCCTTGTACTCACATACATAGCCATGACACAGATGCAGGCATCTTTCCTACAGATCCCTTGAAAATCATAGAATCGTAGAATGTTAGGGGTTGGAAGGGACCTCTGGAGATCATAGAGTCCAACCCCCCTGATACAGGAGGATCACCCAGGCCATGCCACACAGGAATAGATCCAGGCTGGTCTTAAAGGACTCCAGAGGAGATGACTCCACAATCTCCCTGGGCCTCCTGTTCCAGGGCTCTGTCACTCTCATAGTGAAGAAGTTTTTCCTCAGGTTGAGGTGGAACTTCCTGTGTTTCACCTTGCTACCATTACCTCTTGTCCTATCACAGGGCACCACTGAAAAGAGACTGGCCCCTTCCACTTAACACCCACCCTTCGGATATTTTTAAACATTCATAAGATCCCCTCTCAGTCTTCTCCAGGATAAACAGCCTTTCCTCATAAGAGAGATGCTCCAGTCCCTTCATCATCTTCATCATTCTCCATTGGACTCCCTCTAGTATTTTAAATCCACAATTACTTTCCAAAACCATTTATTATCTAAAGCATTTTGAACACTGGACCCTACATGGTGAATTGATTTGTTTGCAGCTGACCCTAAATACCAAAAGAATGAGCACAGGCCTCCAGTGTATAGTGGGTGTGACCAGTCCGTGCTTATCAGCTACATAACACTCACAAACAATTCAAGCATATTTCCCATGCTTAGCTGTGCTACATGACCTCTGGTGGCATGTGATGGGAGGCTGGCAGAAAATATGAGCAAGCTGCACCTCTGGAAGCTGAAAAGTGACTCCAACTGGGTGTCCTGCTGCACAAAGAAAAGGTGGAACCCTCACAAAGACCCTGCTAGTGACATATGTAACCCATACCAGAGCTCCCATTCCCACTGCTACTTTAAGGCATAAAATTGTCTCGAGACAGAAGAAAGACTTGCTGCTCTCCTCTTCTGGGGGATTAGCTAAGCAGACAGACAGGGTTTAAAAGCCCTCAGGTTTCAGGTCTGCCCTGCTAAAACCTGTATAGCAAGGTCTGAGTGGCAGAACCCAGGCCAGGATGGATGAAAATGTTTCATAGCGGTAGGTGCAGATGTTGGTTTTAATTCTGTCTATGGTTACTATTTTTAAATACAGTTACACGTTTATTTAGGAAGATGAGCAGGGAGGAAAAACATTCTTCCCAGATCAGCAGGAAAGCACTAAAGAACAACAGTTATAACATTATGTTACCACATGTAAGTATGAAGCTGCAGAGGGTACATATGGCTGCAAGGGGTAATGCTACTATAATCTTCTGGTAGCACCCCCAGGGATTTGGCTGAAGTGCAGATCGAAGAGCCACACAGACAGAAACCTGAACAACAAACAAATGCACTTCATGCTTTTACAAATGGCTGAGAGCATGATGCACACAGAGCTATCAAGAAAACATAAAAACTTCGTTTTCTCTCCAAAACAGATCATCTGCAGTGGTGACAGCACAATGAAATGTTGCCTTTTACAACAGATTTATACTACTGACAGATGGTAGGTTGTGCTCGCTTTCAAAACACCCTGAGTATGTCTCAGTCCAACATTAAATGCAGCATTATGAACAGATCTGCAAAATGCTTTAATCAAGAGAAACTGCTGCTCACCTGATACTGCAATCCTACACGTATAGTACTGGCAACTCACACCTCAACATGGTAGTAAAATACTATTTCCCCTTTCCATAAGCTCTGCAAAGACCATAAAAGTAATCAAACGTTACCTGAACTTATTTTTGGGAAGCTCTAACTTGCAATTCAATGCTTTTCTGCCTAAAGAGACAGGGTGGCTACATATTGTTGAAGCTAAATGCAGCTTAAATAAAATAAAGAGGAATGATGTCTGTTCTCTTCAGTAAAAACCCCTGTCCATTGTGCATAAGCTACTTCAGATCAGTAGCCAGAACTGCCTAATGAAAAATGGTGTATCAAGTAATACAGTAAATATACAAGTTTCTTTGTATTAGAGCTCATTCTTTCATGAAAAACACATTAGAAACATTCACAAAAAGCCAAGTAAGCAAGCAGCTCCAAGAAATTCTCCAAAACATAAAACAACTCTTTAAATAAAAACATTTCTTGGCCTTATTTAGGTACCTCTCTTTAAGAAAAAAAAAAAAAATTCCCTCTTACCTTGTTAGCTCTTCACGCAGATTGTTGGGCTCTGATGAGTAAAACTTCACGCGAAAATGCAGACAATACGGTGGGCCAACTGCAAAGCAGAATTCATTCAAGGCAATGGCAACAGTCACTGGATGACACTTTTTAAAATTATACAGAATCAACACAAAACTTGACTAAAATTGGCTCTGTCCTACCACAAGACAGGAATTCTTCTGTGACAGGGAAATGCACGTAAAACATCAGGATGAAAGGACATTTAAACATATGCACAAAATAGTTTTACATGTTACAAGTCAATCTAACAGCCATACCACATCAAGTTGATTTGCTCTGCCCTGAGCACATAAATCTAGGTTAATCCCTATATCTAAGGACTCTAACCATCACCAAGAAAGCTGTGTATCTTGGCTCTGCAGTTGACCAAACCCCCAGACAATCTGTTGGGCTCTGTAACGCCTTCCCAGGGCTTTGGGAAATACCCGCTACTGACAACTCAGGCTCTTATTTCACAGATCTTTAGACATATTTTACACAGACCCTTCCGTGGAAGGATCATCTATTCTGGAAACCAAATGGTTAATTCAGCAAAAGGATGGATTAACAGCTCTTTAAAAATGTGCAGCGCTCTGCTGATTCTTGCATCTGACAGGAGGAATTTTCTCTCTCGGTGCTTCCAAACCCTCTGTTGTATTAACACAGCACCACAAATCCCTGAAGACTTCCCACAGCGGAGAGCAAGGAAGCCACTAAACAAAAACCAGCTGATGTCCCAGCTTACCCAAGCACACACCACTGAAAGGTCCAGGCCACACTAAACCCCTGTGCAGCAGGTAGGGACTTGGTGGACAGATCTGGGCATTCAGGACTGGCCTAAGGGATGGAGACTCCCAAGTTTTCCTATAGTCAGGATAATGATCTATGTAACACTGAAGTATCTTCAGCTGCCTTGACTGCATTTAAACTATAATTAATGAGACTCTAACATGTTTAATTAACAACATTAGACTAAAGTAGTATGAGCTACAAAGGGAAGAGGTCATTAAACAGCAGCACCATGCCAGGTTTTGTCACTGGGTCTTGTCACCCCTCAAAAGACATTGCTTCCCCTCCTCTCCCTCATTTCATATGTTCAATATGAAATCCCATGAGAAAATTGAAAGGACACTTACTTTTAACTTGCTTTTTAATGCTTTTTGTGTTGTCCAACCAATGCTGAAAAAGAAATTACTTTCATTGAATTATCAATAAAGAAATTTCACAAGAAGAACAAAAAGGTAAAAACCCAACCCTATTCGTTACTGAAGACCATCTTGGCATAGCAAGTAGTTCATTAAAACAATCTAATCCAAATCTTTCACAATTCACAGCTCTCTCTACTCATAAAAAATCCTTTCACTCAAAAGCTTGCAGTGCAATATGTCAGTTTTGAACAACAGAAACATCCTATAGTATCTTTTTTAAAGCCAATCTGCAAGAAAGCATTATCAACTTATAAAAGGTGTATTGACAAACCACTTTAATTACTAAAATTTTCTTCCTGTCCAAACAAACACCTAATTCACACATCAGTAGGTCAGCCAGTGACAGAGAGGCATAAATCATATCTGGAGACTCTGGTACTCAGCTGTTTGTGATGTACACTTGAAGTGGAAGGGGAAAGACAAAACAGTGTTGGCTTTCAGGCATTTTCTTTGGATGACTCAAATGTAGTAACAGTAAAGCTGTCTATGTCTGAACACAGGGGTCACCTCTACTTAACTCTCCAAAACGTATTCACATCTGACATATTAGCAATTGTCACATGGAGGACAGAAGTTACTACCTCACCTACTAATGCTAATTACAAACTATACACTAGACATAAAGCAAAATAAAGGCTTCACTTATACTGCATACAACAGCACATGAAAATTCAGCTATAGATGGCAGGCTGAGTGAAACGTCTACACATATATGCTATGCTCTTTAAAATAATTGCATATACTCCCACTGCTGAAGAGCGTACACCAGAAATTGAAGATAAAGCTGGAAAATTAACAGAGCTAGCAGTAAGAGACCTACTTCCGAGTGCTGTGCATAGTGAACAGCTCCCTCTTCCAAAGGAGGTGACACAGTTAAACAGTAAACACACCACCCTATTCAGCATAATTGCTTTGACTCGACAACCAGAGCAAACTACCTAGCACACCACGTCCTGCACGGTTCACAATGCCCAGGTTACACCACTTTATTTGATTAACCCACGTTACTTTGCAACTATACAGACGAATCAGACCCTTAGCAACACTCCTTTTCTTAAGCTATGTACCATAAAGTTCATTGTTGGCCCCATGGAGGATAGAAAAGCAACAGGGGTATGAGAAAGAACCGGTATTTTCAGGTTGCAATGTCAAGTGCAAACACATTCCTGTCCTCAGAGCAGCTCTGCCTGCTGCAGATAGTGTGCAAAGTCAGCCTGTAATACAACCAGGATATGCAGTGATTGATATATTAGCTGCAGATCAGAAAAACTGAACCATCCACTGCTGCTGTGCACACAGATGAAAATGCTCTCATTACCTATTAAAACAACGTAGCTAGAGAAAGCTGAAACGTATCTAACATTTTTAAAATAAAGCAGGAAGCTTAAGGAAAAATGAAGCAAATATTCATGCCAACTTTGCTTAAACTAACAGCAAAACGGAGTTGACCATTTTTTTTTGTTTCTTCCTTTAAGAAAATTATATAATCTCTTCCTATTCCCTCAACTCACTTGCTGTAAGAGACAGTTTACTTCCTCCTTCCTCCACCACAAAAATATATAAACTACCCACTCAAAGGTCGGCAGGTGATTTAGATACAGGAATGGCAGAGAAAGCCATTTCTAGGCTCCAGGGCTGGAAGTGCACGCCTGTTTCATCTCCCTCCTGTTTTCTCTCATCTCCTCCACATTCCATGGGAAGGCAACTGAGAGGCCCGCGACAGGCACTGATAGCTTTTGACTCTGCTCTGCTCTTTAACACTGATGCCTACAGGGACTCTGCCCAAAGGGGAACTGTGTGTGGAAGAAAGGAAACAGAACTGCTTTTAAATGGAGGGGAAACCAAAACAACAATAACAACAAAACCCCAAACACATGCACAGACACACACAGACATCAGGAAACTTCAGATTTATTCCAAGTGATTAAAATGGAATTCAAGTGGACCTGGCAAGAAGTTTACATTTTGATGAGGGTTTGCTTTGCACAGTCTACTGCTGAAATCCAGAGATAAAAGTTTGCTAAACAAAAAGCAATATGAACAGACTGCACTGAGTACTGCAAGTCTTTACTCAAACAGCATGCTGCTTCAGAAATTAAAAAAAACCCAACCAATCAAAAAAACCCAACCAACCAACAAAACCCCCAACCAAAACAAAACATAAAACCCCCCAACCCCAAAACCAGAAACATTTCAAAAAGGTAGGGAAAACAAGGTTTTGTCAGTAAGATAGTGAGGCTAAAACCAGCCCCATATTTTACGGAAATAAAGGGTGCATACTTAGTGCAATGCTATGCAAATAATTTTCACCATTAAGCACTACATTAGATAAAACTGCCAGAGTAACAAACCGATCTGTTGTACAAATCCGTTAGGAAGAACAAGTATTTGATGCTTCTGACCTGTAGAATCAGAAATCTGCCACCTGCTAAGTGTTCAATGCCTCCATACTAAAAGCATCTCTCCAGCATTGCTAGAGGAAAAGTCACACAGTCCAAGAAGTTCACAGCAATCTTCATCTTTTGTGCCACTGGACATGCTGCACTGTTCATTGTCAGCCTGAACTGAAGTTTCTCAAATTAACAAAAAGCCTGCTTGGCTGCTGGACCAAGTCTGATACATGGTGGATAATCTTGCAAATACCTCCTTTTGCCATTTCCTGCCTTTTACTTGAGGCAAGGGGGAAGAATCTATTCCCAGCCATCAGACCAGTAATGATCACAGAAATCACATAAAAATGACAATTCTTTCACTTCATTAATTGTTTCAAGAACTTCTTTAAAGAAGCTAGTATTTTAATCCTAAATGTCAGCACGCATTTGTATTATCTGGGTTCCCCTCACTCTCCAGTGCATCAACTCAAACACCTAACAACTAATCACTTCAGCAGCTCAGAAGAAAAAAAAAAAACCCACACTATTCTTCAGTTGTTCAAAATTACTCTATTGTTTTAACTACAAGTGAGTTTTCAAGCAGAGAATTTCTCAATTTTCTATTTAACTACATGTTGGTTTGCCAGCGTTTTTATATAATGAGGTGCACGTAGCTAGTTAAGCAATATTACTTAGATTTAAATTGGGTTGCAGAAAGATTATCTCCTTCAGAGCCAGGGGACAATGCTGTCCACAGTAAGAGACTGTATTCTCACACTGTTTATTTAACAAGTCTCCAGAAAAATCTTTGACAAGTCACTCGATTAGTTTCTGTCTTTGTTTTCCACTGCAGACTGGGTTTCTGCTAGAACATGTCAGTTCCTCTTCGCAAGGACGGTTGCCACCACAGTTGCTCTTCATTTCTTAAAGCAATTATCTCTGGATGTTGTGTTCAGCTCTTCTGGCAAAGTGCAATCTTTTCTGCTTCAGAGTTTATCATTACAGTCCAGTTTAAACAGATTGTTATCTTGACTCTGCTTCTTTTCAGTGACACATAGCTAAGCAAAGGAAGCAAACTAAGTTCGATATTACGTGTACTTGGTAGATTGTGCAGTATCAAATACTCAACCAGGTGCTGTCTGGGCAATTTGCTGGACAAAGGCAAGCCATGAGCAATTACTGAGGCAGAAAAGAATAGCTCTTATTTCCCCATTTCAAGATGAAATGACATTTTGCTAACAGAACAGTAAGAGAAAAAAAGTTTACCATACAGATGGTTTCACCAGTTACAACTAAACCCACTGTGAACTCTTACAAGGCCCTAGAGGCACATGGAAGTACTTCAGAAGCCACAAGGCAAGCAAAAAGATAAATGCAACGAAGTCATTCACTACCAGTACTCAACATCCTAGACTGCACATGCTTATGAATATGAAATAGCATGCAATAGGTTTGTTTGTTTTTTTTTTTCATTTCTGTTGGCAAAAAGCATACGCAGCTCTGAATGACAACCCTCCATTAGTCTAATGGCCTTTTTCTCCTTAGGGTGAAACATCTCTGTTCTGCAAGAGGTTTAAGACCACTTTCCCTACTGGGAACTGCAGTCCAGCAGCAGCTAATGCTGCTAGTCATGAAATCTGCTTCAGATACTGAACACATACAGTATGAAAACTCAGATCTCATTCTACCCGGAGGTGCTGGGATAAGTGAATAGAGGTTTAAGTTACAGGAATGCACTTAACTTGCAGCTATCCTTGCAGGCAGGATTAAGTATTTGGCCATAAGAAGTATCTATATCAAACTGCACATCCCACAAGTGAAAGAACCGTAGTTGCTTCTGCAAATAATGTTCTGCTTGTTTTCAAAAGCAGTGACATTTTTACAATGGTCCTACTGACAACAGGCAGCATGACAGGAACAAGCCAAAGACAAGAAAGGAAGAGACAACAGTGTTGTAACATGTTAAACTGCTTGAGGTGGAATTAAACTTGGGGTCACTTAAATGAACACAACATAGAGCTTCTAAAAAAAAAAAAAAGACAACTTAAAACTAGGCAGCCTTCTTACAACAGTTTTGTCAATATTAAGATTTAACTTTCAGTCTGTTGCCTAAGAAAAGCAAATCAGAGCATGGCTACTCACCGCCACTTGTGCAGAATCCATGAACCTCAAGCCAAAGTAGTCGCTTTCTATAAGGTCCAGATGATACATGATCTGTTCAAACAAGAGCTGGCCTTTGGCTTTTTTCTGAAAATATAAAAGGAATTAGTATTTAGCTGGTAGATCTATTATAGCATCTATCTTCTTCTACGAATACTTTATGCTGTAATTCCAAAAGTAAGAGAATACCAAAATTAAGCTTTCTGAAAATACAATGTGGAAATTATTTTTTTCTCTCATATTCTTGGATGGCTGTTTTTCTTAAAGGCAAATGTAAACCCCACAAGAAGCAGACATAATATCCTTACAGGTCTTCCATAATCTCCTTTTTTTTTGGAAAATGTCATCATTGACTCACACAACACAGTGTTAAAACATCATTTTATCATTGTTCCTTTTTGCCTTTCCTTACTTGAGTTCAATAGAACTGGAAATACAGCTAACACAATTACAAGAATTAATGCACTGGAAAATTTTCAGAGCAAAGTACAGCAAACCACTTACAAATTTACTAATGTTTGATATTTAGGCAAGTCAGCAGTTTAGAAGCAGGTAGCAAAGCATACTGGATTAGGATATAGAATTCCATTAGCAAGTGCTTTTAACAACTGCCAGGAAACAGTCTGGGGCAAAGGAACTTTAACAAATATTACTTAGATAACACATTTACAAAAGTAAGTTCCTAAAACTCACTTGTAGGTGAAAAAAGCCACCACATATGCTCATACAAAATTCATGAAAAAACTTAGCTCTGGCCCCAAAGAAACATTTCTACAGTTATCTAAAAAATTAAACAGTTGTTCTTAAAGAGAAGGCATGTAAATAAGACTGGGCAGTTTCTATACGACATACATTTTTCATGGTATCAATTCCTTTACAGTAATACATTGAAAAAAAAGCTTTAAAGTAGTATCTGATACCTAAATGTAATAAAAATGCATTAGTTAATTAGTATGCAAGAGTATGAGACAGTGTTGAAAATAAGTATTTTTAAATGCAAAGCAATGCAGAAAGGATTTCTACCTACTCTGCAAGCAGTTTCAGGGTTTATCTATTTCCATAATGCTATCACCTTGCAAGCTTTTATTATTTATACAGTCACAACTTGAGAAATGGGCTAACTTTCTAGGCATACTTTTTAGTAATTTTAGTTTATAAAAATAACTTTTTAGTTAGTAGAGTTAGTCCACCTTTCAAAATTCCAGGCCAGCCAGAATTCTTATTCTCATAAACAATCTGGTTTAACCACCAAGTAATATGCA
>JAAGNO010011574.1:65399-105196 GCA_033439905.1 Ceryle rudis
TCCACCTTTCAAAATTCCAGGCCAGCCAGAATTCTTATTCTCATAAACAATCTGGTTTAACCACCAAGTAATATGCACGGAAAGCAGCACGCATAATTTTTGCCACCGTCCTCTACCCTGATCTTCAAATGTTTTATACTCAAAACTTTGCAATAATGATCACTGGTTTACTTGATGAGTTTGTTAAATCCTTAGTTAATTCTTCAAATTAATTATGTAGTACTTTGCATATGACTTGAACCATCAATGGCTGTGTTTGGTGAGTCAGCAGAAGTTTCTTATGTGCTAAATTCAAATTCTTTCTTAACACCTTGCTGAAGTCCTTCCTCCTCATATTTAAGCAAATGGCAAGCAAAATATTATTGCTTTGTAATGGTCAATTTTTATGAATCAAAATTAATTTGTTTGTATTGAATAATATTGTGATCTCAAGTGTTTTTGAAAGACACAGCAAAGATACACTTTGATACCATTTTCTGCTGAAGTATTACCCAAACTTTCTAATGGCAACATTCAATTTAAATGACATTTTTATCTTGCTGATACTCCATGCTTCCCCACCCTCCCCACAGCCTTTCTCCTCCTTGCGCAGAGCTCAAGTTACTCTCAAAGGACAAATATTTTCAGGCTACTTAACCAATGAACCATTAAGCACTCTACTCACAAGCCATCCAGCCAGCGGCCAGTCCTCTCTTCAGGGCACAAATTAAACTCCACAAGGGTTTGTAATTCTGTAAAACCTGACTACTTGATTTACACAGTGTGCTTGCTATACGCTGTAGGAAGCAAGAGCAAACATCTCACAGCGGAATCAACAACTGAGCTGGGAAACTTAAATAAAATGTATCGTCTAGGGTAGGTCATCTAGTGGTTTTGCCACACTTGGGAACAAGATAAAAGCATCTTTTCATTGCTTTGGTATGATTTGTGCCCCCTCCCTCCTGTCTCTGAATGGAAGGGATGCTCCCAACTATGTCCTAATGACATCTCCTGCTGCTCTTAATAACTGCAATTGCTGGCTGAGTAGGTGTTACAAAGTCAGGACTTAACCCCAGTAGCTCAGCAGCAAGGCTGGGTAAAGACAACTCTGGTGTGGACCTCGGCAGGCTCGTTTGTCCCTTTGTCGCTGGGATAAGGTGACAAGGTGACATTCACCTTGGGCTCAAGCATCTCAGTCACTACCTAAAACTATAGAGAGGCAGCATTTATACCTTCTTCTCATGGTCTCAGAGCTAAAGGTTTTCTCACGGACATGCATTCAAAAGCATAAGACAGCAGCTTGGTGCCTGTCTGATGAAAAAAACATTTTCAGTGCAGCAGCAGCCAGCACAGACCAGACCTGATGAAGCAACACAGGCTTACACCAGCTGGGGATGAGATCCTTGTGCTGGGCAGGCACCAGCTGAATGGCTCACCTTTAAAGGTTTCTCTCAGGTTTTAATCCCAGCGAAATACATCAAACTTCCAAACCATGAAGGAAAAAAAAAAAAAAAGGCAAAGCAAACCAAAATGCCCACCCAATGAATTTACTACCTAAAATGTCTATCAGAAAAGGATTTTTCTACTCTACCTTCTTTGTGAAGAAAAGGAGGTCCCTATGTAAGATGAACTCTGAAAAAAAGAAATTAGTATGCTCTACCTTCATGGGACTTATGCCTGGGGTCTTTGCAGCTGTATTCTTCTGCTGGAAATTTCAAATGATTAACAACAGCTATTGCCTTCAGTAGCTACTGAAAGGCAAAACCCTCCCTTCCTGGTTTCTGTCAACTCATTAAGAGGGTTACCATTCATATTCATACCAATTTCCTCAGAAAGACCCCTTTTTACCCCCTGAAGAAGCCAGGGATCCCTGTTCAGGATTTACAGCTCCCCAGTTGCTAGGATGTCACCTATGCATGTTTGCAAACCATGGCAGTGTGGGAGCAACAAATGAGCCTGTCCATTTTTTATGAAGTTAATCCCCCTTCTCCCAAACAACACACATCGAAAAAACAAGCCACGGGAAAGCTCCAGCAGTGAGTGAGCTTTAAAGGAAAAAGATTTCACCTCAATATCATAAAAACAGTATCTTTAGCTAACACCATTAGGGTCTGCTGGAGAACTGGAGGGATAAGACCCCTTATCTTTACAAAGGCAGTGTTAGAAGTACACATTTGTATCACCCTGATCTTCTTACGGCTTTAAGTATTGACCTACAAATGGAGTTGCTCTCCTCAAACTCCAAGCACCAATCTTTCAAATAACTTTTCCAAACTCCCCAGTCAATTTTCTTCTTTATCTAAAGATGCCATTGGCAGCAAAACACCAGTTCTGCTTCTCTCTCTGTTTTATCCCCAGCCTTCAACAACATGCACCACATATTCTTGTGCTGAGTAAAAAGCCCTGAAGGCTGCAGAAAATAATTTCAACGACCAGAAACAGAGTTTATAAATTCTTTTATTTACTCAGTCTCCCCCAAATAGAGGAAAATAAACATTTTGGATTAAACATTTTGTTCCGCTAATCTCTGAAGGAAGTAAAAGGCACCTCCCAAATACAAAGAATTGCTTTCCATACCTATCATAACTGTACATTTATTAGAATCCTGTACTGAAGGCTTTTAATGTACTGTGCTCAGGCTCATTGAACCTATACCTAAAAAGATAAAAATTCATAACATTCTTTCTTGTCAATTTGTTTTGCCGGAAGTCTCTTATTTTTCCTCCCCCAGCGAGTTTGTATCTTCTGCTTACATGTTTGACTTAATTTTTATTTCCGGGTCTACTTCCTAATATTCTTTTTGCTACAGAATATATCTAAACTGTTTGTGCAGCATTAAGGTTTAGTGTTTAAATACTTCCCCCAGTACAGAATTACAGAACCATTAAGTTTGGAAAAGACCTCTAAGATCATCAAGTCTAACCATCTACCTAACGTTATCATGACCACTAAACCATGGCTACACTTTTTTTTGAAAACTTCCAGGGATGGTGACTCCACCACCTCCCTGGGCAGTCTGTTCCAGTGCCTCGCCGCTCTTCCCGTATAGATATTTTTTCTAATATCCAACCTAAACCTACCATTTCCTCTTGTCCTATCGCTAGTTACTTGGGAGAAGTAATATTCTCCCACATATATTCTCCAACATTTCAGTTTCACTTGGTGTACCACCTTCAGGTTTCTCAGGAGCAGGCTGGTTAAGAGCGTATGCAAGTCTCAAGTCTTTGCCCAGAGAGCTCTCTACAAAGGCAGCTCAGCAGGTAAACAGGGCTTCAGACAAAATTCACTGTTATACTGCAAGTTCAGAACGCTAAACCTTTGGGCAACCGAACCAGCCTGCAGCACCATCCCCAGAAACACTGTGGGCCAGACAAATTACTCTGATAGCAGCTGCAGCTCCCTTCCAGCTGCTCCCTTCCTCCTGTTCCAGCCACGGCCAGGGCATCGTGCATCGCAGCGAGCCTGATGTGCTCACCTGCCTTCACCCAGAACGGCTGGACTCCCAGCACGACTCGCTCCGGGCAGCCTGTGATTCTGCTGCTGCTGCTCACAAGTGCTGGAATGACTCAGGAGGTGCTATGCGAGTCTTGCGTTCAGTCTCAATATGCATTTAAATCTGGCACCCCAGGAAGCACCAATGAACCTGTGCTATGGCTTGGGCCCCCTCACACCACACAAACAACACCTCTGCTTTCTAACACTCAGTTCAGGATGGATGTTTCCAGTTTCATTCCCCAAAAGGTCTTTCAGTAGCTTAAGTCAAAAGCGTTTCAATAGTTCAGACAAAGACCACACAGGGAAAAAAGTTTTAATCCAAAACTTTACAGTTTTAGCACAGACACACAAGCAAAGATTTATTTACTTACTACTTGTGTCATCTAAGATTTATTGAAAAATCAAAAGCCAGCTATGAACACCAAGATTATTCAATGACTGATTTTCCAATATTTTTAGCATTAATAGATTTTCTTTTTAATCAGCATCTGTGTCACACACAGCATTCTGTGTTTCATATGGACAGCTACAAACATTAAGCAAGTAGCTACAAATATTCTACATGCTTTTAGAAAAAAGATAGAGTGGACTACTGAGTAAAAACAACCACAATAAATCTCTGATCTTGTAGTCAGACCAACACAGATCATCTCCCTCCACACAAAGAGCTGTTAGCACTCATTATCAGTTTGCTGACAAGGTTTTTGGCATTCCAGGTAGATATCTGAATTTTCTTTAAAATAATCACTACAAATACAGTCCTTTTTATCTTATTTTGTAAGCATTACTCTAAAACTGTGAACAGCTTAGCTAACTCCTACTATTCCACAGAGCTCTTGGACTGGTTTAAGTAAGACCTTGTTTTAATGATACTTCACTATAGTAAGGTCAAAACCATCTCATTTTGCAATCTCCATATTAAATTTCATGCATGCATAAACAAGGAATATGCTAAGATTAAAAACTACTGAGAGCGCACCCATTCTCATAATTTGTGTCTTTCACCTTATACCACCAGGAAGCTTTTGTTTAAAACTTAGGCTGCATGTATAGAAACTGGAACACAATTAAAGTTCTATTATCCATGAGAAGATTATGTAAATTGTGGGTTAAGCAGGGTCGGGTTTTTTATGAAACACCCCTGGCTTACACAAAATATAGTGCTGCTTCTATAAGACCCCACACTTACTATCTGCTGCTATTGCAAGGCTGACCTTGCTCCTGCACAGAAAGCTATCCACACAATTTAGAAAAGGTACACATTCCAAGTGTATCCCTGTAATTTAAGTTACATCATTTATCTCACAATTTTTCTCCTTTATCTGGGTTACCTTTTACCTCTCCCAGTTGTTACAATGAGTAGCACAGAACTGACTATCTCTGCAAGAAATACTCAATTTTTACATCTTTCAGTTTGAAAACCCTTTGGAGACCTGCAGTACTCAGCACAGCACTTTATTTTAGTTTCTTGACAAACATTTTTGTTCACAAGTATTTCATAAGCTGTTGGTGACTCCAATTAAAAACAGCTTTCAAGGAAAAGTACTGCTATGATGTCTTCCCCCTCCCACAAACTGTGATCGCCAGAAGAGCCAGTATCCCAGCTGCTGAGAGGCTCCCTGGGAGCCCAGACTGCTATGACTGAGCTGAGTCTTCAGGTACTAAACCCGGACTGTTCACAGCTTTTGAGAATTCCAGAGGTGCAGTGGGGGAAGATGCATGGGAACGGGAATAAAAGATAGGGATGTCAGCAAAAGAGAGTTCTTGTCCTCTCACTGCTTATACCATTAAGCAAACATTCCACTCACAGGTTTAAACAATTAGAAGAGAAAGCACAAACCAGCTTTAGTCCAAGTTGAACTTGGGCTAAAGTAACACTAAAACAGAGGGTATGATGAACAGCATCAACAGCAGCAGTTAACAGACACCATATATTTTATATAAACTTTCCAACCAACAAGCCAAGCTTCTTAGTGTTTCAGTAAGCACACAGTAAGTGTCAAAATCACTGAATGCATTTGGACAAACATAAGGCTTTAAAAAAAGTGGCAACAGAGAGGAATGTTACCAGGTTGAAACAACTGTAGAATCTGAGACCAAGCTGGGGGCGGGGGAACCAAAACAACACACCTTTCGATCTGCCCCCAAACCCACCGCTAATTTACATGAAGTTCATGCCTCCCATTCTGAACATACCAAAGCGGTATAAGACCAGTGGACAAAAGCAGAGGTACTACTCCAATCCTGGCTCTGCGTTTAATAAATTAAATCTCAACTGCATCATTTACAACATGTCACTTCTGTCTCACTGTTAACATTCATAAAAACATCAGCCTTTGCTGCTTAAATGGCTCAGAAACATGTCTAGCTTACATGATAGTGTTCCCTATGTTTGGTTTCTTTGTTGGGGGTTTGGTTCCCCCCCTTTAAACAGAAATTCAACAATCCCAGATTCAGTTATATGAACAACAGTAACTTCAGAATACTCTTCTTTCTGTAGCAAATTCACTGTAAGGGTATAGCTCAACAAGCATTTTAAGCAAGCATAAGCCTGATACCGCCTCTAAATGCTTCACATTTGGGGAGGCACATGGGGAACAGATTGGAGAATCGCTCCAGCTGGAAACTAACATAACAAAATGATACCAATTATTTTCAGCCACAGCATTTTCTTGACTTAGCTTACTGCCTGGCTGCCAAAAAACTGTTTCTGCTGCCAAGGGGTATGTGAAAACAAGGACAAATTCAGTAATGAAAGCAACATCTTTTCTTCCTGTGGCAGCAACAACTTATGCCACTGTAAAGTATTTATGTAGCCATGGATTCTAAAAGGTAAAGCATTCATCCCTGCCAAGACAACTTTTTCTCTGGCCGTGAACTAACCTGTTTGTTAAGTGATTCAGTCTTAAGAAACACTTTCTGGTTTTTTGTTTGGGTTTTGGTTGTTTTGATTTTTTTTTTTTAATTAATAAAACAATTTCACAGAACTTAGGTAGACAATGGGACTGTGCGCAACTGAGCTGGCAGATGCAAAGGCACCTCTTTGAGGTAACAAAAGCTCATTTTAAATCAAATTTACTGCCAAAGTAACAGAACTTGTCTTGGAAAAGTCCTTAGCTCAAAGGGGATGATAATTATCAACGAACTTTTTGTAGAAGAAAGAAAAATAGATATACACACATATATATTTTTGATTTAGCTTTAGATTTTAGAAAGCAATTATTGTTTTGCCAGGATTTTGTACTCTATGTATCCATCCCTTTTTTCTTTCTCTTTTCAGAGTCAACCCCAAAATAGAAATGATAAAAGTAGAGACACAAGACCAAACATATTAAGGCATTTGAAATGAAAAATTTAGTCTGCTTTTAATTTATTGTATTTTAATGACCAAAGGAACTGGTACATGTCAGCCACTGACAATGCACTGTAATACTGTGTGTAGCTACGTGGATTTAGCATATTCATTTACTGTTACTCATTACTTATAACGTCCACAGACAAGGTTTTACATTGGCTTATAAAGAAAAAAAAAGCCAAAAGCAAAATAAGTTTCCTGTAGAAATAAATAACTACTACTACACCCTGATCTAAATTTTATAGTCCAGATGGCAGGTCATGACACCTCTTCAGGTTCAATTTATGATCCTCAAAGTCTTAGAAATGTTGTTAGCGGCATCAGGAATTTGCCTAGAGAGCCAACTCCAACAATTATTGCTCTGGTTATGTGGAGACACCAAACTAAACTTGAGTACTTTTAAGAGTAACTCTTGCTATAAAGTGTTTGCAGGCATTCTTGGCCTCAAATCAAACATCCTAGGCACTAAGCAGCAATAGATACATTTAATACATTGTTTCAGGGATGTATAAATTAGTTTTATTGCCCTCTATAAATGCCTATCTGTATAGTCATTTCACAAATAAAGATGACAAATTATTTTCTTTAACTCTAGATTACTTGGGAGTTCTGGACGTTACAAGAGTTATTTCCACTTGCTGTGTCCAAAATACTGCTCAATACTCTTAACAAGTTCAGCCTTCCTCAGATTACCTAACATTATAAACACTCTAGAATTGTGTTTAAAATAAGAAAGTAAGGAATGAAAAGCCATTACAAGAAAGGCTGCTCTGCACGTTCTTTCTAGCCAGCAGTTCCAGCATCAGTGCAAATATTATTACAGCTAAATCCTATGGAACTAGTCAGGTCTCACAGACTCACAGCTTCCTAACTCAGCCTCACGAGCTCAAAACAAACACGGTAATGGAAAAACAGAGCACATCACTTCTATTGCTTCTGTTCATCCTGTTGGCCCAAAACAGGTATATAATTAAGCAGAGAAGAACAGACACGTGTATATTAAGGGAGCTTTAGAAATGTAAAACAGTGGCTAACACCTCACTCCAAATAAAGCACTATGCTATGAGACAATCCCTGCTATATAATCTACCCTGAGGAGCAGAAGGAAGTAGAATTCTTCTACTGCACCCATCCCTGACACAAAATCAAAACAAACAAAATATACACAAAAACGGCTGCTACTACTTCTGCTCATCCCTCCTCTTCAGTAGAGTTACGCCAAGAAACCTGACCTCATTAATGTTTATAAATATGTAAAAGGTGAGTGTCAGGAGGATAGAGCCAGGCTCTTCTCAGAGATGTCCAGTGTTAGGAAAAGGGGCAACAGGTGCAAGGCGGAACACAGGAGGTTCCATGTAAACCTAAGGAGAAACTTTTTCACAGTGAGAGGGACAGAGCACTGGAACAGGCTGCCCAGGGAGGCTGGGGAGCCATGTCCTCTGGAGACGTTCAAACCCCACCTGGATGCATTCCTGTGTGACCTAATCCTGCTCTGGCAGGGGGTTTGGACTAGATGATACCCAGAGGTTCCTTCCAGCCCCTAACATTCTGTGATTCCTTCCCGCTCAAGAGGCATACACTTAGCTCCCTGATCAGAAAACTCAATTCATCCCAAATGTGACCCAAATTAAGCAGTTGCAAAATAATTACTTTAACACGCTAGAAAGAACTCCACGTAAAAGGCACAACGACACCTAACAAAACACTCTCTGGTTTCCAGTGAATAACAAAGTTAATGATTCTTTTGGTACCCTTTTACAACCAATAACTCAGGGGATGTCAAGTCTAGAGGGTCTGGTGCTCTAATAAACAGATACGTTTTTACTAACTTGTAAACAGCAAAGAGTACAATCGGATTGACACAAGCCAACAGTATTTAAAAAACAATCTTGCATCACTCATACCGGTAAGTCCACGCTGACATCCGTTCCATCCAGCAGCGCTACTCGGCAAGTAATGATCGATTTTGCATCCCCAGCTGCAGGGATGTGGGTTGCAGCTCTTTGGGCCTCTCTTAGCCGTTCCTTCTCTGCATGTTTACGCATAGACCGGCGCCCAAGGGTTCGACGGAAAAAGCTCAGCATCTTTGCTACGGAATTCAAGAAATACCAATGGTAATTTTTCACAGAAAAAAATAATAACTTACATTTAAAGTTCTTAGAAGATGCGACTTGGAGAAAGCGCTGTTAGAGATTCAAACAGATGGTTCATATTCGGATTTAAACACCCAGTCTTCAGGGACCTTAAAAAAAGCTCAGTTCAAACCTTTGGTAGGTAGATAGGGTGATTTTGGGGGTAATCTGAGAGTCCATTAGGGGAAAAACAGAGATTGTGTAAATCTCCAACAATTAGTTACAATCTTTCATTAATACAAATGTTACTGTGCTCTCCAACGAGATGGTGACGTTCTCTCAAACCTGGAAAGCAACTGAGATCTACAGACTACCAGCTGTGTTCTTGCCTGACAGGCTCCATCTCTCGTAATGAAAAAGTTAGGAAGGGCCCTTGCCACCGCAGAACTTCGCCTACAGACCCGGGACGGTGGTGCCGAGTCTCTGAAGGGAAGGCTCTGCACAGAGAGGCGAGCGCCGTTTGGGCACGGCCCTTCCCGTCCCGCTGCGGCCACGGCTGCGCCGAGGATCCCCGGCGGTAGGAGCAGCGCGGGGACGGCGGCGGCCTCCCCGCCGCCCACCGGCACCGTGGTGACTCCTTCCCCCGCCCGGGTCCCTGGCCGCGGCGGCAGCCGCCGGCCCGACATGCACCCGGAGCTCGGCCATGAGCCAGCCCCGAGCCCCAAAGACCGGACGGTCTCCCCCGATCGGAACCCAGCTCGCAAGCACAGAGCGCCGAAATCCGCCGCCGTCGCCCGGCCGCCTCACCGGGGAAGCGCGGGCAAAGTACGGCCCCTGCCCCCTTCGAATCTCCCTCGCCAGGCCACGCCGGACGGCGCCCCTGCCCTTACATAATACCCCGAGATCGGCGTCCGCCTCAGCCCCAGCCCGCGGCCCCGCTCCCGCCCCACCTCCCCGGCGGCCTCCCCTCAGGGGTCGCGCTGCGCCCTCCATCGCCGCGGCCGCTCAGGCACCGGCCAGTCGCGAACCCTCCCGTCGCGCTGCTGGCGGCAGTCGCCGCCAGCTCCCTGTGCCGCTCACCTGGCGGGCGACCCCGCGGCCCGGGCGGTGGGAGCGGCGGAGCCGGGGGCGGCGGGAGCGCGGCTCCTCGAGGCCCTGGGAGCAGGCGAGGGGCAGTGAGAGAGCCCCCGGGAAGGGGCGGGCCTCCGAAGATGGCGGAGCGATATGGGAGGCCCTTAAACGGGCAACAACTCTCAGTCCATTTCCTGCTGCCCACGCTTACTCACCTGTCGGCTTCCGCCACGGCTCGTCCCACTCGTCCTAGGACGGAGAGGAGGAGCAGGGCGGCGGGGAGGGAAAGCAGCAGACAGAAAGTGAAAAACGCGCCCTTTTCCTCCGTGGGTCCATCGTCCCTTTAAAGGGGGCGGATCCCAGTGGCGACAGGGAGCCCCCGCCCCGAGCCAGGTGGTTTCGCACTGCGAGGGCGGGGTGGGCGGGATGCGACTCACGTGCGGCCGGTGGAGGGGCACGGGAGGCAGCGCGCACTGCTGGGCCAGCGCTGGCACCGCGGCCACGGCGACCTGGGAGGGGCAGGCGGGCAGGGAGCCCTCCAAGGAAGCGGCCCTGGGCCGTGAGCCTTCGGGAAGGACGGTGAAGGATCCCGCAGAATTTCAGGGATTTGTTCTAACCCGCAAGGGAAGTTTCCCGCTGCGGTTAAACCGGGGCTGGAACCAGTCCTCACCTGGCCAGCAGTGAGAGAAAGCCTCAGGTACAGGCGCTCCTAAACCAGTAAGTTTAGAAGAAAATCGTCTCTTTAATCACTTCCTGAAAGGATAAACGTAGTGAAATATTAAATGAAGTAGAACCACATACGAACTAACACTTCGTATTTATAGACTGAAATAAGATAATGATAACAAAATAGGGTTTGTATTCTAATGACCTTTGAAAATGGAAAAAAATTGTTCCGGTGATGTGTGCTTTATCCTTTTCCTCACCCAGGGGGTAAAGCACAGATCACTGGCATCAGCCACAGCAATGTCAAGCGGCTGCTCTTTGCTGTATTTTTGGCGGTACATAAATATTTGTGTTCAAGCTAATATTTGAGATCTCCAACTGGGAAACCTCAGGAAAAGCAATATAAACAGAAGGCAATAGGAACGCTGCTTGCAAAGTCTAGTGCCAGCCAACAGCGACACTACTCTAGGCTCTAGGCTCCTTCAAAATCCCAGGATAAGTGGGAATCCAGCGCCCATAAGAGTCTGGGAAAAGACAGACTTTGGCTTGTTACTGGGACCACTTTTGCTGACGGTAACACAACATGTTCTACATTCAGCTATGAAACCCAGGCTGAGATAACTTGTCACTCACCTGCCATGCAGAGGAGCTGGCACAGTGAAACACACGTCAGTACGCTGCTACGGGAAAATCAGCTCTGGTGCCCGTATATACATCAGGTTATCTTGCATATTTGCTGATGAAGCAACGAGCCGATTTTAATGTTAAAAGTCAGTTATTTTAGCACCCATGTTGACAACAGAGCAATCCTCCTGCATAAGCAGAAGCAGCAAGGCAATCTTAGGGGAAAGTCGAGATGCAGGTTTGTGCCTGCTGATTTACTGGGAACATCCATCACAAAATGGGATTTTAGGTACTTTTTACCAGAGAAGGGGGCTCTGCTTGCTCCCAGTAGTCTGCATGAAATACAGTGGGAGTTTGCAATAAAGTTTCCAAGGGAAACACACATCTTATTATATATAAAGGGGGAAAAATTTATCATGGAGGTTTTCAGATATCTGATGAATTCTCAGAGCAGATCAACTAACTGATCATCTGCATAATAAGGATGCTTAGCTTTTAAGTGAAGATCTCTGCACATAAATGTTAAGTCTCATTGCCATTAAGACTACAGCAATTTGTGTTTTCCTATGATTAGACAAAGCATTTTGGAGAATTACCCGATTCCTAGAGGTTGTCCCTAAATGTTCTGCCCATCTTCAGCTATTTCCTCAAACTGAACTTCTTTCCACTCTCTCGCAAGCTCCTTGCTGCCATTGGTTAGTAATTCAGTTAGCACCAGATTCTTTTCTGTAGCTTCAGTGACATTTTTTCTCACTTTTCTTACCTCACATCAGCCTCTTGGTACTGTTCATGTAATTCCAGTCTACTCCTTCCTTGCTATTTGCTACTCAGATACAGTCCAAGCATACGTACGTACAACTGTGGCATCTGTGAATTGTATTCTATCCAGTCTTCCTACTGCAGTTTAAACAAATGTCTTCCTACTTCTGTTTCTCTCCTTGAATACTTTCCACAGTAGTTTATCTTTTTGTCCTTCACATCCAAACACTATGTCCTCAACTTTAAAGTTCTACATTAATCAGTCAAATTAAGAACATATGGGTCTCCCTCTTTTCTTAGATTTATCTCCCCTGAGACTTTTGTCTTGCCTCTTAAGTCCTTCCATCATCTTTTCTTACTTTTGCTTTGAATATCCTCTCACTTTTTTTGCCAGAAAATCATTACAAGCTTCCATCTTCTTCACATCAGTATTCCTTATGCCCTTGGTTATGTGATCAGACTAAAATCTCATATTGAACACCGTCTCCAAAACAGTCTATAAAAGATAAATAATTACTCCTCCATCAGAGCAAAAAAACGCAGTATCTATTTTCAGTTAAAAAACCCCTTTAGCAGATACTGTTGTGCTGCTTCTGTAGCCAAGCAATTTCACACCTGGTAATTTAGCAACCTCTTCTAGTGCTCAATCCATAGGGCTGTATTTCAGTGATACATAAAAAGTCAAACACACGATGAACATTATTTGGCACCTGAAGTGTATAAAAGTAGCATAGCTAAGCCATGTGTACAGGAGCAAGAAAATCGCAAAAAAAAAATTAAACTTTAAATTACTAAAGCACATCTTTATTTTGCAATTAAACAATTAAGATCCACAAGTAAACTATATATATATTTTCAAGTCTGTACCTAGACAACTATTTGTCAACTGAAATTAAATATATCCACAAAATATGCATAACAGCATTTTTCACATAATAGAATGAAATTTTACTTAAGACTAAAAACAAGACTTGTTAAATGTTAATTAGCATATTTATCCTGGGAACTGCTGGTTTTCGGTAGAAGTTAGTGTATCATTTTAATGGCAAGAAATTCCATTTTATCAAAACGAGGACAAATACATAAGGCCCTTTAAAGCATACAGCAGCTGCAGTGACAAAAGCTGAATTTATTTTCACATTGTCCAGTGTTGACCAATTTCAAGTTTCCATCATTTTCGATGAACCACCCTGGCTGTTTAGCCACGATGTTGCTTTTAGGTTGTATATTTAACTCCCTTTCATGTGCTTTTAAACAAATTTATAGGCAAAAGTCTACATATGGGAAGAACCTTCCCATTCCCCCAACTTTAATGAAGTTACACAAGAGTTAGTCTAAACAACAAAAGAGCTATTCAACTCCGAGATGATTTACTTCACACGTGCAGTCCATCATTCAGCAGTATGAAACTGAGATGAAATTTCACAACTGAAAGCCACAGCTGGAAATGCAAATTAATTACCAGAAGTAACTAGCAGAAAATATTGCCACCATCTGATTGTTAATAATGATCTAAATAATATTATTCCCTTTGTATTTACACATAGTATAGCACCTGTTACAGGAAAAAAAAAACCCAACTTTACACAAACCGACCTGCCAAATTGACGGGTTAAAAATGGGATCACTGGTAAACAAGCCAAAACCAAATGGAAAACAAATCTGGATACACTGGATAAAATAAAACCTTTGTTTTCTTACTTTAGTTTTCCTCTAAGATTATTACAGGTTGTTACTGTGGTGCCTCAATGTACTGAGATAATTGCACGGGATTGCTTATAGTTTAGTCTTTGTGGATATATTCTAAAGAACAAAAAAAACCCAAAACAGCTTAATGTAAACTGTTTAACCCTTTCATTCATGCCTTAGGCCCCTGGCCTAGGAGTAAAAGGGTGACAACTTCTTTAAACTTTGCTGTGCATTATCTTTAGTTATCAAAATTCAAATAAGTTAAGTAAAAAAAAAAAAAATACTGATTTCCAGGTAATTGATCTAATGTTAAAAATAACGCATAGCAGAAACATTTACAGTAAACATAGCTAATCTGCAGCGAGCTGAGAGAGATCACAGAGATAAATATAAAAGTACCCTGTAGTTTCTATTTGTACTTTTTTTCCCCCAAATGCAAGCTTTATATTCTTTTGAAGACAGAAAAAATTGAGATGACAGAATTATTAATATCTTATTCATATCCTTTTTCTGAAATTCACTCAGAAACACATGAAAAATAAGCCAGAAATGGTTGGAACAACAGAAGGCGTTCGTACCAGGGCATAATCCGAATCATCTCTGTACAGAAACCCATTAAGCATCTCTCTCCAAACCCTATTTATTTTGTCCAATAGTTCAGTCAGTAGTAAGCATGAGATAAAGTGCTACCATTCAAACATCAAAACACTTCGAAAAAGAAATAAAATACCCTTTAAAAGGTGTAAGCTTGCTAAATATGAAATAACAACCAACAAACTGTCAGCCAGTCCGTGAAACCACAGCTGATGCTATAGCAGAAGAGAATGATAGATATTTTAGTGGCTTTTTCTTTTTTTTTTTAACGAGGTTACTGGTATGAAGAAATCAAAATCCAAATATAAATTGAAAATTTGATCATTTTAATCACTGAGTTGTCAATGAGTGAAACATGCCACAGCTCACAGCTTATGCACCACTTAAAACCTTGTAGCTGGAGAAGCCCTATGAACTGGAAAGATGCACGCTTGTGGTAGCAAGCCAGCACAGAGGTAAAAATCCAGTGATAACAAACTGGCCTCCTTTTCAGACTGCTAAACAAACAAATCAGTTTCTATTTATAAGTGCAGTGGGATAACAGACTGGACAGAATAATTACACTGAAGCAAGCCAACCATTTTCCCCTTGCAACAGCTTCCCAAACACCACAAATTATACTCCCTGCAACGTCATGCAAGATCCACATCTCATCAATGAATATTTTTTTCTCAGATTTCGATATTCCATCATAGCACTAAAAGTAGCGATGGAAAAGAGCTCAAGACAAAAGGTGAGTATTTAAATTAGCAAATACTCCCAGCCGGGTGGGAACCCGAGATGTGGGCTACAAAAAGGCTACACGTGACAACAGAGGGTGCCATTCCTGTACTTTGTGGAAGTCCAAATATGTGAAATTTTAATTTGGAACTAATCACTCCCTTTATCCTCAGGGCTGAGGGTCATGAAGTTTGCCTGCACAGGCATAGATTGACTGCTCTGCAGTCAAAACTACAGCATATGTATTTGACAACCTACTTTTGCTTGGAAATCGGTGGATCTGTAGAGTTTTGTCATGCTCATGCTAATTCCCGGAGCCATCAAACATCACCCACACACCTGCATACACACTGCAGAAGCATAAAAATATCACACAATTCATCTCCACAGCATACCTGGAGCTCCAGTGTCTCTATGCCAGACCTCCCCTACTTCCCATCTCCCTGGGCAGTGCAACTGCAGCAGGTCCGCTGCATTCTGGCCCTTCCACGAGTACCACGAAGCTTTCTGGAAGGTTTCCACAGAAAGTTGCCGGCTACACTGGCTCCATAACAAACTCCTCATATTCCTTAATCTCCAAACTGCTTTCTCACCCTTTCTCTAAGAGATGGTGTGCCAGACTGTAACCAGATATTCTAGAAGTGTTAGTGCTTTATATGGGACATAGGCGTTGAAAATTTAACAGAGAAAAGTGGAAGAAACATCAGCTAGCACGGCCTTCTCTTTTTCATAACTGTAAGAAATATATAAAAATAAAATGCATAAAGAGAGTATTCTACTGCTTAAGACTCAAGTTATTTAAAATACCAAATGCTTCCAAATTCAGGATAAACAAATTCTTCACCTCCCAGTTATCTGATAAAGCAGCATTTCTCAAAGGGGATTGGCTGACAATCTGCAGGTAGTTTATTAAACAATACCTGTGTCTTATTTCATATTTAGCAAAAAAAAAAACCAAACAAAAAATGCCCCCAAAACAGTCAAAGCCCCCATTAGAGCCCCATGTCTTTCTCCTAAAAAAACCCTTCAAATCCACTTAAACAAGAGATGGTAGTGGTAGTTTTCAATCAGAACCTAAAAGGAAAACAAAAGTCTTAACATTATACATTGGCACAAAATTGTCATAATATTGCTCTTATTTACAATTTTTTTTTTTTTCTTTTTTTAACTGGATTAGTATCATGGAAGTGTTACAAACATACTCTTTCCCACACCCACCCGACATTTTTCCTAACCAAATGGTATGAAAATAATTATTCATAAAATCCAACAGTCATAACACCAATCACGTATAGGTCTATAAATCATTATGTCTGAAAGATACATTCATGTTTTGTACAGCATGAAACATACAAAAACCTCTTTAAAAAACTCTGAAGGATGATACAGATCTTCATAACCCAAAGTAAAATATTTAGCAGTTTTGATTTTTTTGGCCATATAAAAATACTTTAAAGGCCATTTATACCACAACAGGTAGAAACATTTGAACAAATGCTTTGTGGCAGAGAAAGGCTTCAATGCTATTCTTTTTCCCAATCAGTTTTTTGGTTACAAGCTTCTGGCTTCTGAGAAGCCAAAAAGCCACTGAGTCACTGATGGCCAATTATCTAAGAATATTTACTTTGCTTCCATTCCCCAACCCCCCTCCCCAGTGCAGTGAGTCAATACAAAACAAATCAGCTAAGTCAGCACAGAGGAAGATTTTGAAGAGACCTGTTGTTCTTGCTTGTGTCTCTCATCAAACAGATGACCAATAAACATCCCACACTTAATTGTGGTATAAATGGGTCTTTCAAACTGCTTTGGCAACTCTCCATAAGAATATTTAAATATGTGACATACCAACACTATATAATGTTGCTATAAACTCCTCCGGTTTCCCTCAGGAAAAAAAGGGCAAATGCTATTTTCATTTACAAATTGACTATGAAGAAAATTTATTTCAATATAATGGATGAACTATTTTAAGTGCTCAGTTTAAAATAACTTTCCAACTAGCCAGCATCTCAGCTAATAATCTTGTCACATGGAAGTTAAAGCTTGTACTTTCCTAAATAAGAATTTTCTTTTGTTGCAAATGGCTTAAAATAAAACTGAGATTAAAGCTACCAGGTCCAGAGATTCTTGTAAGATTCCTATTTCACTAAGGGATAATATTGATTTAAGCATCAAATCTAGAAATATAAGTAACAGGGCCACAGGCCACCTAATACTTTGCTTTCTAAAAATATTTAAAACTCTTATCTTCCATTTGGCATTGTGGTTCATGTTCATTACTAAGTCATAAGCCAGGATTTCACTTTGCCTGAATCCCTTTTCACTTAATAGTTCATAGCTGATTTCTTTTAAATGTCCATAGAACACAGTATATAATATAATTCTTCAATAGTTAAAAATTATTTAGCATAGAACTTTCCATTTTAATTCTATGCTCCATATAGCTTACCAACAAAATTTACTGGATAAACATTTTCAGAAAACCAATACAATAAATTAAACTTTTAAATAGAGGGCAAAAAAGTTATCTGGTCTCAGGGCAGTCAAAGAAGTGACTGATGTTTTTCTTACAGTATATTACACTGGCTATCTTGCTTCTGACTTGGTTTCACCTATACTGGAAAAAATATTTTAAAATTGGGACATTTATCTATCTTTAGAATGAGCTCAGATACTGTATCAGAGAGACATTTCTTACAAAACTTCTATCTACTTAAATAAGAAGCGACCCATACCAACTGGAACAATTTTGCAGAAGCATAACAGAAGCTGACTGGGGTCACTAAGGAATTAAAATAAAGTTCTGGGACAGCTTCATAGTGTTCTCCTCCCTTCAACACCCCACCCCCCCAACAATTTAAAAGAAAAGACCTGTACGAACATGGCTTGAAATCAACTATGAGGACTTAAAAAGTAATTGGTTAGCAGAAAATGGAATTAAATCACATCTGATTGCCAGTTCAACTTAATTATCAGTGCTATTAAAGAGTTATGTTCTAATCGAGTAAGACAGCTATTCTCAATAAAAGGATAAAACAAAGTATCAGCTTCTAATCACCTACCAGCATTTCATAGTAGCTGCTAGTAAGTTACTAGTTGGAAGGAATAAAGGAATGTGTCAGATTTTTCACATAATTATAATACAGCAGCATACAATGCTCATTATTAAGTTGGCAGAGGTGCTTTTGCTACCAAGTGTAGCACGCAGGTACTTGTATAAGGAAAGAGGGAACGGTATTTCCACGACCCCTTGCGGTAACACATTCCAAGCACCAAGGGCCGTTTTAGAAATCTGAACCCATTAAGATAAATATGACAGGACAATACCACCCCCACAGAGTCATGAGTGCCTTTCACTGGATGTACGCTGTAAGTCTGAAGGCACTTAAGGGGTTAAGACACAATGCATGCACTAGTTCCCATCACGTAATCTTAAGTCACACGAATCAGAATACACCAGTGTATGACACACAAGCTGTGTCAAAGAAATGCTGTTTATTTTTTTTTAATTTTTTTTTTTTTTTTTTTTTACGTTTATTGTTACTATTTTGTACAAGATGCTGGTAAGTGGGCATTATGCAGCTACTGCTGGGTTAACACAGATGCCAGCTTTTTTTCTAACAACCAGCTGGTCTCTAGTGAGAGTGTAGGACAAAGTGTGCTGCATCAGTAGGCAGTGTGTATCTATCTAATATTGGCAATATTGCTAATGTTGTAAAAAACAAAACAGTGAGAGTCTGTACATAGTAAATAAACCTAGCACTGGAAAAAGACCATGGCTTAGTGTATTTTTTCATTTGTTTTTCATTTTAAGAGACATGGGTGTAAAACAGAGTGAAATAATTCCAAGCCTTGTTTGTAGCAATTCAATCAGAAGCGCAGTATATGGCACTACAATGAAATATCGTAGATTACCCTGAACACAATTAGTTCTTTCAGTTTATGGTTTGTTCGGAGCAAAGCACGAAAATAAAGTCTTCAAAGAGATGAAGGTTAGAAGAGTTTCAGAGACTGATTTTGTTTCAACGTAAAGTGCAACAGTGCTGAAGTTTTCAAAGTCCTTTGTCAATTCTTTGCTGTACTTCACTATCGTTTCCTGCAAGCAGTACTATGGCACAAAGAATGCTGCCAGTTCATTGTAGAGGACAGGATTCCTCCACTGATATCCTAGTTTTTTTGCTCTTTACTTATGCAGTGATGTTTGTAAAGGTTTAATAAATCCTTCTTCATACACCTTCAAAATAGCTTCACATACAAATCGGTATTGACTCTGAAAAGGAAAGTAAATTCAGTAAGTTGGAAAGAAATGTAATTGAACCATGTCATTTGGAAGCAAAAAAGACCTCTAACATTTCCCCATCCCATTCTCTGGACAGGCCAAGAACTGTGCTCAAAAGTTACTTCAGGAAACACAAAACAACAGGAACTTTATCTTAGAATGTCTTGTTTTAAGGAGAATGGGATAAACGGCACTTGGAAATATATACCAAAAGTCATAACCACAAAACCAGTACTATTATTACAACATCACCTACTTAGTAACTTTCTGGTCTTCACTTCATTGCTGAATTTTTACTGACTTGAGGTTTCCATGCACTTGGACTTAAAAGCTACAGTTTCAAAGTACTTTCATACTTACATTAATTTTACTGGCACCTCCCTCTCCAAATGCGATAACGAAGAAATTTGTTTCATGTTTTAAAAAGCTGGAACTCTGGCTTCTTAACATTATATGATGTCTAGCTCTGCAATGTATTTAAATCTAGCACCTGCATACATAGAGGCCACTAATATTTTTGTTTAAAAACAAATTTTTAAACACCCCAACAGTAATCAAATTAGAACACAAAGAAAATAAATTTAGTAAAATGACTGTTTTGTAAAGCACCACAACTAATGCTGAATACTGCACAATGGTGTGTAAGCTGGTCAGAAAGCCAGCATGCCTGCCTTTTCAGTGTCGTGGAATATCCCCCTCTGTGCAGTAATTTGTGACGTCACATCTTAAATGAGCACAGAACAGATTTAGTAGTACAATCATTATTTAATGTATTGCTGCAAGTACATTAAAATAGGTAATTTTATACGTATTTGTATACAGATACTACTTTTGCTTCCAGTGCTCCATGAAGGAGACTCTGAACTCTCCTCATACAGTACACGAAGCAGACACACATGCATAGGGCCATCTTGTGGGCACTAAGTGAATCTTTCAAGATACACAAAACAAGAAATAGAGTGCTAAAGTTGAAATCATAATAGCTGATGTTTCTGAAATCTTAAAAAACTCCACACTACTTCAAGTCTTTTATTATCCCTTCTCTCTCTGATGCAATAAACACCTGCCTTTCACTGAAGCTTGAAAATTCTGGTTTCTGAAAGAAAAATGAGAAGACCAGAAGATACTTTGCACGTGCCATGAAAAAAATGTACTTAAAACCCTTACCACTGCACCTCATACCTTTACTAATACAACTTTCTTCCTTTCTATGTATGCTAGAGAGATACGCTGTTCATACTGTTAAATCATCACAAACAGCAAGAGCTATCCTGTATTTTATATGTATCATCATCTTCCCCCATCCTTCCTTTGCTGGCTGAATAGTACAACCACTTTTTAGTGGAACATGAATAATGGAGAGCAGCACTGAATGACAGATGACCTAGAAATGGAAGCCCACGTATACTTTTTGTCAGCCTGGATATGCTCTGAAGAACACAAAGTTTATTCAGATGTGATCAGAGGAACAGCAGCAGCTGTTAGACTTCCTTCAATGAGCAACTACCCTCAGGTAATTGTGGGAAAGATTTGATACTGGATCTAGTGCCTCCTCTTCTTCAAAATACTTTTTCTTTAAATGCTACATAATATCAGTAAAACTACACAGTTGATTACTGATTAAAAAACCACCTCCAAAATGGGAACTGATTGAAGCTTGGAACAACCAAGTGTCCAAGCCAGCTGTTTGGGGTTTTTTTGGTTTGTTGTTGTGTTTTGTTTTCTTGAAGACAACACAACTCAACCTTTTGACTCTTCTTAGGTGTTTTCTACAAAAGTAACCACAAACTGGTCTCAGACATGCGACACCTGACCGATATAAATAAACAGCTTCTAATTCTGTTCTAAAACTTTTACAATTCTGAAACATAATACATGAAAGCAACATCACAATTATCTAAAAGAAAACCCAAACATTATCAATCCAGGAAAAATTCTAGCATCTTAAGATGAACAAATGTGAAGAGAGCACCAAAATAATTGTGGTAGCAAGTTCCATTTTTTAGACTATATACACTTAAAATTTCTTTGATATATCTCACACTAGATTTAATTTCTCTGATTATTCCCCATTCATTGAGTCACAACAGGGCAGAGTTAAGGCTTGTTTTCATTCTAAGGCAACATAAAATCACTGCGTTGCATCACTGCATGTTTTTCTTGCTTGTTTTGGAACTTTCTGTGTTTACCTTTTGTAGTACTCCCATTCTTAACTTCTGGAATTAGGCTCCTGCTCTCTCCTCTAAGTAATTTTTATACCACTGGAAATTGACCCTTTTTAATATTGATTACCAGATATCCTTGAAAGAGCTGATGCTTTTTTCAAGTTGTCTTTGTAGAAATTTGAAGAACTGCTCCTTTCCAATAGTCTTAGCAATTTATTTCTTCCTGGAGCCAAGGCTACAGCTACACTGGGTAAAGGTGACCTCTTTTCAGTATGATCTATAGTAAATATATTAAAAGTCCATCCAATGGTGTGACTAGATAATAGGAAATCATTCTTCTGCAACAGAACAGCAAGTATGATACTCACAGGTGTTTGGATCATCATGGCTCTTTGATCTCTCATGGTTCTTACAATATCTAATGGATAAACAGGCTGATTGCACTCAATGAGACACATAGCTGTCTCCATAGTGATAAGAACTCCTGTTCTTCCAATCCCAGCACTAAAAAAAAAAAAAACAAACCACAAAAAAACAAAACTAACCACAAAACAAAAAGCTCAAATGAAAAATGAAACAGTGTTTGGAATATCATTCATACTTAATGACTTTCCTTCTGAAGGATACTTATGACTGCTCATTATGATTCCCACACTACTAAGGCAAGGCTTAGATGGAAGCCTCCATCGTGCCTAAAGAGAGCAAAAATCATTCAGTGCAGAATTACCAGTCCTTTGAAGAAGGACTGTCTCAACCCAGCCATTCACTTGAGCAGAATTTACAAACAAGTATCTATTCAGATCATATCATTAACCATACTAAAATCTAGACGATACAACACAGAGATACCGAGCATACCGTGTACAATTTGTGTCAATTTGATATTACTGGAATGGTAGGCTGATGTGATTAAACCATGTTTATGTTCCTCAGGTGATCCATACCTTCATATTTCAGAATAAGGAATAGAACAATTACTAGAAACCTATGGAGGATGTCAGTAATGATAGCTTTCTTAGTTCTTTGAAGTACAAGGAAGATCTAACTTGAGCAAATTGAAAGTGAATACGTAATAGCAACTCCTTTTCATGACAAGAAAGAACTGTAACATACATCCCAGAATGGGAAAACTGTTAAGAGTGCTTACATCAATCTTTAGCTTAAAAATGAAACAAATCTAAAGATTTATCTGCATTGTTTTCCATCTACATACACTTTTCCACAAGTAGCAATCATCAAAGACTGATTATTTAACCTTGAATTTGATGATCAGTTTCAAATTCAAATCTTTCCTATTCAAGAAAATTGTACTGTACTTGTGAAAAATGCTGTTTCTCTGTATTTCAGTACAGGACCAAATCTGCATTTTCAAATGCCAGCATTATCTCAACTCGTACAACTAGTATTTCAGTAAATACATGAAATAAATTTTATAGAATCATAGAACTATCTAGGTAGGAAAAGATCTTCAAGATCATCAAGTCCAACCGTTAACCCTACTCTACATGTCCGCCACTAAACCATGTCCCTAAGCACTGTATCTACATGACTTCTAAGACAGTTAATATAAATATTCCAAAGTTTCAAAGTAATTTATTCTGATTTTGAAGTGCAACTTCAAATTAGTCTGGCCAAATTACTACCTTAAATCTTTGCCCAGAAGGTGGCATTAAAGCTACTATATATTTCAGTGGTGTCATGAGAATTTTATGACAAGATGTAAATGTGCTAGTTATATAAAATTATTCAACAGCTTTTTATATTTCTAGAATATATACATATAGAATGTATATGCAGAATGCTTTATCAAATCCAAACAGGAACAGTACCTGTCAAAGAACCTAATGACTCATTTTAGAACTTCAAAAGATTCAGAGAAGAGCAACAACAATGATGAAAAGTGTGATAGTTTCTCTATGATAAATATCAGGTAAGATAGGACTCTCTGGCTCACAAAAAGAAATCACTGACTGATGGAAGGGTAACACTGAGACAGGACCTGAAAATCACAAAGGGCATGAACATGATGGGTGGCTCATCACCTCAGCTAGAACAAGAATTAGGAACTGTTCAACTAAACTAGTAGGAGACTTGTAAAAATAAAAATAACAAACACAAGAGCCCAAGCTTGTAAGCTAGTGTTTTAAGTAGTTCAATATAACAACGTTTCCTATTTCTTAAGGTTTCTGTTGCTTTACAGTATCTCTGATTTTTGGGTTTGTTTTAAAACAACTACTGTTGTACAAAAGACGAGTCTGCTCTACTAGCTGATTGGATTCCCCACACTGAAGCTTGTGGCTTAGTTCTGAAAACAAGTTTCAGCATTTTGTTGCACTAATGCCTTGTCCTGTTGTACTGAACGAACGTTAAAAAGAGTGTACATGCAACACACAGAGGAACTCCTGGGATCCTTCAGCTTGACTCACTAGTGGAATTTGATTATATTTCCCAACAGCCACCACGTTAGGCCAATTAACTAAATTATATTGAACTGTGCTATTTCCTCTCTAGAATTTCCTCACAGAAATTCTTCTGTGCTATTTCACAGAAGAAATTCTGTGAAATGTAAAACTGTTGTAAATATCAGTATTGAAATTTTCAGCATGGAACTGAATTGGTGGCTCATTTGGATGAACGAAACTGTTCATACTCTCCAAAGTTGTTGTTCCACTGTCTCTGCAGACTTGCACACTTTATACTGTAGAAGTTGTATTTGGCTGATATTCTCACAACACTATCAACCAGAAGTATATCAATGACGGTATCATTTAAAACAGTGGCATTCTGGTACCGGTCCCTAATTAATAACATTCACCCTCACAAACATAAAGCAGAAATTAAAGCAATTAAATACAACTTCTGATGCACAAAGCATTAAAAAGAGAACACATTTTTCAGTCTTCATCTTTAATAAATGTCTAATTTAGTTGTAGGTTAGATAATTCTTTATTTGATCATTGCATATACCACTCATGTTTTCTTTTATGGATTAACTACAAAGCTTTTCTGGAGTTTTGTAGACTATAGCCACCATGAGGAAAAGGTTCCTAAGTATCTTTTGTCATTTCCCTGAATTATTATAAACTGTTAGCACAAGCATTTACACTAAAGAAAACAAACTAAAAGAAACCAAATCAAATACCTTCAGAGATCAATGCATGTAGATACTCAAAATTTTGCTACTGAAACGTGATTACAATTTAAGCTAACTGTTTAATGTTGCATTCTCCTGTTGTCCCCAAGGCAGATAAAATTAAATGTTTATTTCCAAAACAAAGCACAGAAAAGCTATTTGGTGATAAACAAGTTCAATTTGATGATTTAATGAAGTTGGAAAAAATTGGATACCTGCAATGAACAACAACTGGTTCTTCTCTGCCAGCCCTCTTCTTTCGCACAAGACACACAAAATCTAGGAAATCACTGGAATCATCAGGAACCCCATGATCAGGCCATGCTATATACTGGATTTGGGTTAGTTGGCGGCTTTCTTCTTTCTAATCAGAAACGTGAAGTTAATTCACAGGTAATACAGGTCCCATTAAAACCAAAACAAAACAACAAACAAACCCCTCCAAATAATAACAACAAAAATCAATGGTGCATTTACAGCAACTTGTACCTGTAATAAAAGTGGCTTCAGGCAACTAGCAGCACTTTATTAGTGTTAAATCATTGCTCATCCTGGATTTTATAATTCTTAAAAACAAAAAAGGCAATCCACAAATGTTTATGTCTTCAATAGGTTAAAAAGATTACACACAATGTAATAGCAAAGCAGTTACAGGATGCCAATGATCGATCTGAACACTAGATGTATAAGAAGGTAGTCAAACTTTTAGTGAAACAAATTTATCAGAAAGAGGTGCTATCCTACCAGATCAAATGACAGAACTGGGGTAGGGAGGGGAGAGGCAGGACTTTCAGACATGAAAGCTTTCCTTCAGACCCTGTGGGAACAGCAGTGTTGTTTTGACTTTATCTGCACCTCTTAATTTGATCCAGTGTACTACACATAAGATGCAGAATGACTTTACTTTCCATCCCATCCTGCCCCTTACTCTAATATCACAAACATAACCTGTCTCTGGTTAGTGAAGGGGACAGACCATCCAATCTGTGTAAAAGCAGCATTTCAAAGAACAAAATCTACCTCACTTGAAATACCATGGAATCATTGACAGAGGTTCCACTGCTGATAACAAACGAGTAATTATCTCAACGGGACACAGGAAAGGAATTTTAACTGCAAATTGACTAAAAGGCAGCTCTATAAAACTGGCATCTCATCTGGTAACCCAAGCAGTGAGGAATGAGTACATGAACTAAATTCCAGATACTCCTTCCCAAACATTTCTGAGATTGAAATGCTGTCTGAGGAAGCTCTGAAAACTACACGTCCTGAAAAACGTGCAATGCATGTCCGAGGAGGTCCTTGTTTACATGTAGTCACCAATCCCAATTTTGTCTCTCTCTCAGAAGGATTTCTCTTCTATCTACTCACACATATACTCCAAGACAGAATTATTAAGAACTGTTTGCCTCTACAAAGACAGGTTTTCAGCTGCAGTAATGAAGTATCTTTAGTGTCTCATGTTTTGGAGTAATAAACTTCTCAACTTCTTTAATTACTCTTTCTCTTGGCCAGGGCATGAAAGATACCAGTAAAGACTTTTAAGACAAATAATATATCTTTTATGTGAATTAAGAACAATTAATAGGACTATGGAAACTGAATCTTTGTGATATGTGGTTTATTATTATTCTAAGAGCAGAATTTATACCAGGCAATTACATGGCAATATGAGTGGTTTTATAAAGACTTCTAGAAATAAACAGTTCTACTCATGTGGGTATGTCAGCAAGTTGAAAAGAGTCTGATTCAGTGAGTTTTAGCTAGCCTGTGAGGATTCCACAAAACAATACTTAAAAATATAGATTATTATTTTACCTCCAGATTAGTCAATGTCATTTCTCGAAAGACATAAGCAGGATTTCCTTCTTCTGAATGGCAAGTAATCTGGAAATTCCCATACGATGAGCTTCCTGATGGCTCTGGCCAGTACTGATGGCATTTAACCTAAAGTCAACACATTTTTAAAGATGTCTGTGTTTAAATTCAGAGTATTATTTCTTTTCTTTCTAGTTTCTTATACCTTTGTTCATTAAAGACTACTTGGATAATTTTGTAATCACTATTAAATTTACTTACCAAACAGACTGTGTTACCTAAATATTGTTTATAATATAAGGTATCACAGAGATTTCCTGGTTCTCATCTCAAGAGGACACATACACCAGCTCTTGAGGTTAGTTTAACTGAAGATGTATGCCTTTAACTTTCATTTCAATTTTTTAAAAATTTGTATCAATAAACATTCCATCTTAACACTTGAGTGACAAAAATGCTTCTTTATAAGCATTTCTGACCTCCAAAATCCTAATCTCATCTTCTCAAAGTACATTTACACGGGAAAAGAACAAGTGGAGATAAAAAAAGGTAGCAAAAAGGTTGCTAAACTAATGCAGAAATTAGGGGGATGCAGATGATGGGCTTGAAAGACTCCTGACGAAGTCAGTGTGACTGAAAACTTCAAACAAGAAGATTTTCAGATATATTGCTTAAACACCTAGCTACAGAGGTCGTTTCAGCTCAAGTGTACTTTTGGTTTTCCAACCCACCTGGCAATTCTTTAAGAGCAGCCAGATTTGCAGA
This sequence comes from Ceryle rudis, assembly GCA_033439905.1. NCBI lineage: Eukaryota > Metazoa > Chordata > Aves > Coraciiformes > Cerylidae > Ceryle > Ceryle rudis. Next base: position 92,584 of record JAAGNO010011574.1, read on the forward strand.
CTTCCTGCTCCACTGAGACATCCTGGCATGCAGTGGGATAGTGATGTCAGTAGCCTCATGATCAGCTTTAGAGCAGGGAGTCTGCCTATGGGCATAAGACAGATAAGTCCTTTTATTTCATTATTAAGCAGCTCTCCAAAGAACTCCACAAATACAATTATTGAAAGGGTGGGGGAACCTCAGAGAACTGCTATTGCAAGTCTGTTCTTTGCAGATCTGCAAAGAAAACTCGAATTAAAAGAGCACTTGTACTGAAATTCCCTCTCATCATGTTTGTTTGGGTGCAGGCAGCATCATGCTAACACTGAGTCACTGAAAAATGGCTTAAAAATTCTGCAACTCCCCTTCAATTATTTCAGTTCTATTTAGAGGCCTGACCTCCCAGCAAATATATGATTATTAAACCATGAGAATATATATAGACAGCAGAACTACGGTCCGAGTTGATCAGAACACCCACAACCTGGTCAACCTGGTATAAATCCATCGTCAAAAGGAATCTTGAATGTGGAGAAATTCCACTAAACTATTAATCCAGACTGTCATTTCTGTCCATACGTTCAACTAGCCAGTGCTACTCTGAATGTTCCAGACTATGAACTCAGTAATTCTGCAATTACACTGTGTGTATGACCAGATTTGATTGTTTTGCCTTTCTCCAATGGCCAAAGTTCCATAACAAACAAAGCTATTAAAAGGAAATTATAAAAATTATTAAAACCAAACCCAAACCCAAACAAACCACAAAATACACCTGAGGACTTTTACAGCATCATTTATGACTCTAAGTGCTTTATTACTACTACTCCATTTTTACACAGTTTTGTACGGAAGTGACTTAAAGGATAATGATTCTTTCAAGCAATTAAAAAAAAAAGTTTATAGCCAAAGAGAAGAATTTTATAAAAAAAGGTTAGATTTCAAGCTTATCAAGGATTCTTTTAAAGGCAGCCATACAGGCATAGGATCTTAACAATATGAAGTTGCGTTAGGCTACCTTAAACAAACAAACATAATCTCTCTGCATACCAAAGAGGTAATGTACAAAAACTCATGAAACTTCCTGGTGTTCCTTCAATTGAAGGTTAGAGGAAAAAAATGATATGAAAGTAAACTCCTGTTGCTTTTTACTTTACAATAAAGAATCAAACAAAGAAGCCTAAAACATTGTAAGAAATATGTGAAGATTTCAATGTGTTTCAGAACTGAACACAGTATTAGCTACTCTAACAACATCAGAAGGTTTAAAATGTAAGTCATTATTGGAACAGTATTAGGAATGTACTGCCCTTATGAAAAAAGTCACAGAACCATAGAGTAGTTTGGTTTGGATTAAAAGGCATCTAGTCCAAAGCCCATGCAGTGAGCAGGTTCATCCTCAACTACAGCAGGTTTCTCAGAACCCCATCCAACCTGGCCCTGAATGTATCCGGGATGAGGCATCTACTACCTCTCTGGGCAACCAGTTCCAGTGTCTCACCACCCTTCCCATAAAATTCTTCTTCCTTACATCTAGCCTAAATCTACCTTCTTTTAGTTTAAAACCATTACCCCTTATCATACGATATGTCCTAGTAGCATATTCCTCTAATTCTTTAAAGGCTAATGACCAACAGATTTTTTTAGAAGATTATATGCAAGTAGCATTTCAAGAAATCTTTTACTTACTCTACCCCGTTCAACTTGAGTAGTTAACATTACAACCATAGATGAGCCTTGTTCCCAAGTCATCTGCCAAAAATCAGGACAAGTGTTCGGTAATGGACCTTGACAAGCAATGTACTGGTTTATTATTGTGGAAGAAGGGATTTCCATCTAAGAGAGAACAAAGTAATTATTTTCATTCTTACAGCAAATGTAAATCAGGCATCAGACATTTAGTGTTTAGGAGCTGATACATTAAAAAAGCATTAACTACATTAATTCTATATATTGTAAGTTAGTAAATATGGATTTGCACAGGTAATTCTTCAAAGGGTTTCACACAAAACTATTACTAAGAATCACACATTAACTGACAACTACCTACTTGCCATAATCAAGATTAATGATGGTGGAAAAAGAAATGATAGAGCAGTTGGCAAATAATTCAGGTGCAAACATTTCCTGCTCTGGGAATTTCTAACACGAGATTTTAAATTACTGATCTTGGAATTTAATTTCATCTGGTTTTTGTTCCTGAAAGGAAAAGTAGCTTTAACTTTGCTGGTACTGGAGGGCAGGGGAGGGGGCAGAGAAAAAAGTAAAAGAAAGTGCTGCTAGATTAAACTTCACTGATGTTGAACACTATCACCACACTGCCACATTAGTAATCACAAAAGATGAATGAATTTTTCTGGTAGTGGGCTATCTTCTCTTAGTGTTCTTTTTTCTTGGTTTCATCTATAAAAACATCTGCCAAAAGGCATTAGCAAGTAAGTATATCTACAGTAAATCTCAAAACATTTGAAATTTAGGTTTATCAGCCAGTCTAGTCTGAACTAGATTTAAGTGAATGTTTGGTTTATTTAATCAGTTTCTTAATTGAAAAAATGCAAAACAACGTCAGAACCTCTTTTTAAAAGTACTACTCACATTTATATAATTTGCATTGATGTAATCTTCATTACTTTTTAAAATAACCCGTGTAGCATCATCTGAAAAAATTTTAGAAATAGGTTACTTATTTACTAACCACAGTAAAATCCATTTAGAACACACATACAAACACACATACTTACAAGGCGAAATGTCTCTGTATCTATTTTTGGAAATGTTTTGAGGTAATCTGGCACAAGACATTGTCATTCCAGGCTTTTTCCTATACAATTGCTAAAAGACAAAACCGATGGTCAGACCATAATAGATGCAAAACATCCATTAGTATATTATTTGCCTAGTGATCCTCTTTAGAACAAACTGCTGAGCAATGGTAGCTCAGCACTCATGAAAATACTTTTCAGAAGAACACACTATGAATTTAGTTATGCTGTGGCATCACTTCAAATAATCAAGATGTCATCACAATTTGTTTAAAGACAAAATGAATATTAAATATTAAGCTTTCATAAAAGCTTGAAAAAAGCTTTGATCAGGGTATTTAGGTGTTTTCTGTTATGGGTATGGTTGGACTCGGTGATCTAGGAGGTCCTTTCCAACCGTGAATATTCTGTGTTTCTGTGAAAAACACCGATCCAGAGCAAAGTCAGTACTATATATACTGGATAAGTGAATTGTCTGATCTTGACATTCCACGGGGTGAACTGGGGCAAACAGACTGTGTTGTGCAAAGCCATCTACCCACACTGCAGTTGTTTCACTTCCACCTCTCCCAGATATCCTTCCATATTTCAATAACTGTGGAGCAAATCCTGGCCTACTTTGTGCTTTTCCTGCATAAAATCTCCTTTGAGAGGTTCCTACCCTCTCATGCCTTTGCCACGCACTGCTACGACTCTTGTGCTGCAAACAGTGTCAGTGAAATGATCCAGGTTCAATAAAAAGCACTCTGAAAATTTTTTAACTTGTTTGGGAGATAGAGAATGTATGGTTAAAGGCATTTTACATCACTTGGAGAAAATCTTTTCTTTATATAAAAGCAAATTTTATCAAAATCTTTAAAGAATAGCGTACATCTATTTTATATGTTGTCCCCATTTGGTGAGGAATTCACAGAATTCACACTGCTTCGTGCCTTTAGTCACTTGATCTCACGCAGTAAAGATGGAATGTCATCAAGGCACAAGTTAGTGCTCAAGAAAGACTACAGCCATCAGCAGCTTAGGACCTCACAGGAAGTGCACTGTTCTTTTGAAATATGTCATTAAAAAAATGAACTCTTTATAAAAACATTGTTACATTAACCCTTAAGATTAGGGTTGAAACCCTTTGGATTAAGGTGTTTAGGGTTTTTTTCCATTAGTAATTTTATCTTCCCTCACTGAGGTTGTCCATAAAATGTCAACAGCTCAGCTGTCATTCCGTTTCTATACTAAGTTAGATATGGAATGGAGGTCTGAGTGCAGAATATGTATTTGGTACACATTTTTCAGTCTTCATCTCTGTGAAAGTATTTTATTAGCACAGGTCCCTGATAACCACAAAAAGCTGTAAGTAATCAATAAAGCTACTTATAACAAACAACACTAAAAACAAGTATTAGGATAATTCTGTGCCATAAATCTGCACATACAATACAAGAGTGGATTTGGGTTTTTTGTTCTTTTTCTTTTGAGAATATAAACCAATTGTTTTTGTAAAAGATGGTGACTTTTCTGAAATTTAACTGAAATTTTCTGCTCTTCTATCCCAAAAGACTTGGAACTTGCACACAGCAACGAGTTCCACCATACTCACATCAAACTGAGCCAAAACAGTTCCAGTGATAAGCCCCTCTGCTAGTTGAATCATGGATTCCCTCAGAGCATTATCATCTTGATGGACACCATCAAGTGGAGATTTCTCAGGGATGTACTGGAAGTCAGGCTCACTCTCTAGCTTCTCTTCCACGACATCATAGACAGCTATAATAAATAAAGGTAGGAAAATTTTGATCAAAAATCATGTTATACTCTACTTTGTCTGATGTAACTTCCTAATCTCAGATTCTCACATCACACCTCTCAGGTCATTACAGTTGCATTTCATTTTCACTTTTAATTCACTTTGAGCTGATTTTAGCCTTCAATAATTAGAGCAAGATGTGCAGACCACCTGAGAAAATGGCATTAATGTGTCACATTATCATGCTATCAATGCTGTATGTGTGCCCTGCCTATAAACTGAAAAATAACATGCGTCTTCTACTATACATAAGAGACATAAGCTGTTTGAAAGCCTGTTTTTCAATGATATCTCATGACCATGAAGGAAGAAACTGATAACTCCTCACAAATCAGATGTTTTTATTCAGAACACAAAGAAAATCATCACACAGGAGAAAACAGGTTTAGTAAATTGGTAAACAAAGCTAACAATTTTGTCTGAAAAAGAAAGTAAACACACAAAAGCTGCAGGAGAATTTACCCACAGAATGAGAGGACAAATAAGAGGGTAGCACAAGTAAGAGAACACCGGAAAAAAAATTAATGAGGTACCTCAGGGTGAGATATTCTCCTAAAGTAATTTCAATTATTCCTATGAAACCACATTATTTTTTATTTTGCCTTTTCTTCTGCAACTGTATTAGAATTGGGATGTGCAGCAGAATTAAATCCAGTGACCATCTGCTGGCAGATCTCCAACAACATATTTCCCAAATATAAAGTACAAGCTGTTATTTTAGACTGCTTTTTTAGCACATTCTTCTATTAAGCCTCATGTAGAAAAGTTACCAGTCATTCTGGATTGGTTTAAAAGCATATGGAAGGATTTTTGCATATATTAACCTCCAAAGTCATCCAAACACTGGGTGTTTGGTGTGGGGTTTTTTGTTTGCTCGTGTTCAGTTTTTATTTTCCTCAAGAGAATAACAGCAACCTCGGAAACTGCATTCAATAACCATATAGGTTTCTGGACATTTTTATAAATGAGAGCAAGATCCAAATTTAAATTAGGTCTCTGTTAGAGACCTAACCGCTGGCTTTCCTGTTCATTTTCAACAATTAGTTATGTACCACTCACTCCTCAGAACATGGGCTCGATCAAGATTTGTACATACATTGTGTTCTGGCAAAACTTTTTCAAGGAAGGGAGTTTTTCTTAGAAAAATGTTAAGCATTCCATCTCAAAAATGGAGGTTAGCAAATGAAAGCAAGGCAGGGTTTTATTTTTTAAAATTATTTACAAATCACTCACCATTGGGTCGAACTAGGAGCACAAGTTCCCCTGAGTGTCTCTCACAGCTAGCTTTAATAAACATAACAACTTGATCATGGGTATGTTCTGCTATATCCCTGCCATTAATCAGTACAACCTGGTCCCCTTCATTCAAACGAGGGACACAGAGATCAGCCTGCAAGGTAGGGGGGGAAAAAAAGAAAAGTCTGTAAAACAAGCCATTTCCAATTTTTCACCTTAAAATAGCAACTTAAAGTAACTATACTTGGGGACTTGAATCCTAACAGCCTAGTTGCTATGGTTGCAGCATTGTATTCAAATGGTAAATTTAAGTGTTACACAATACATAAGACAGTGCCATTCACATGAACAAATTAATCTGCAACTGGGAGGTGACTGTCACTGTAACATATCTTTCGGCAGCTGTTACTCCATTCCTCTGGCTGAAGTAGAAAGCTCCTCTGTTTGAATCACATTTTGTAGAGGCAATTAAAAAGCAGGATGTTCTTACCTATGAAGGGAAGGGAGTAACATGGCAAAGCCTTGTTCAAATCAATTTCACAGGCTTAAATGCTTCAGGTGGGAAATATCACAGTTGTAATAACAAGAGTAAGACATGGACCTAAGACAATGCACAAATCCCAGTAATCCCAGAGAGAGGAATCACGTAATAAAAGTCACTGTTGTAATCATGGTCTAAACAACATTTCAGGAAAGAGGGAGCACGTGTGATCACCAAATACCTTCTCCTTAAAAAAGCGGATGTTCAATGCATTCAGCCAAAATTGTTTTGTTATTAAATATTTCAGAGATAATAATTAACGTGGACAAGAACAATGCTCTTGGCAAACATTTTAATAGTCTCCAACAGTCAAAACAAAAAGAAATCTGGACTACTTAAATGTTAGCAAATAAATGGTTCACTCTACTCTAAAAGGTATAAACAGAGCTGACTCTGGTCAGCTGAATACCAGGTCAGTATTTTTGGCAATGAAGTGACAAAATATTGTGCCTAGTTTGAAGACACTACTGATAATCACTAAACACCAGTAACAACAGAGAATCAGACCTGATGAATGATTCATGATGTCTGATTTCTATCTAAATCTTTGCTTTATTCAGCTACATCTGTCACCGAGAGATTTGCAATTTTTGTTATTGTTAACATGCTAAAGGACTCTTTCAATCTATAACTTATGTCAAGTTATATCAATGACTATATTTTAAAAAAACGTAAGTAAATTTATCTTTAGGATGACACAGCTCAAGAAATAGTACATACTGAACATCTGTAATTCCCTGTAACTTTTAGGAATTAAACTTTGTTTCAGTAAGAAAACAATGTTTGAGGATTGAAGAAGATTTAAAAATGTTATGCAGCCCCATCAAATTCTTAACTGCACATAATTTCCTGTGTTATGACAATGTTATAGCACAAACCAATTTTCATAGCCAGCTATTAAATAATTTATAGTTTTTAATATATATTTCAAGATACACACATCATTGTCTAGCAAACTGGCAGTTTTGGGGTTCTTTTATAACTTACAGGTGTTCCTGGAGCTACCCTGGACACTATCACCGGCATCTTCTGATCGTATCCACCCTTTAAAAACAAATGAAGTTACTAATAAATCACAAATGTCAGAAACTAATCTTAATAGCCATGAAGGGAATAGATGTACTGTTTGTTACCTTTACATTGAAGCCAAACCTTCCATTTTCATCTGGTTTCATTCTGATCATAACAAGATTGTCATGGGGAACACCACCATTGGGCTAGAGAACAAAAATTATGTGATATTAATTTTTTTCATACTTAGGCTTTGAGGATATTGTATGCAATAGTATTTCTGTTTCCTCATGAAATAATAGATCCTGGACACTTGAGAAAACATCAAGTAATATGCAACTGTCTTATCTTGAGTTTTGCATAGAAACACTTTTAACTTAGTTACGTCCAAGACTTTTAAAAGCGTGTTCTAGCAAAGCAAGCTCCAAGTGAGAAACAGTATTAGAAAAGACAATTGGCTTCAAGCAGTCTTAAGATAAACAGGTTACTAAATGAAAACTCCTTATTTTTAACTAAGACCACAGTGTAAAGCCCGCAGTAAGAATGTAGTATGATGAAAAATTAGGTAACTGAACTTCTGCTTCTATTAACAGCAGTGTGACAGTAGTAAGCCAGGACAAATTTGGCAACAAAAATCTTAAGTTTCATATCCCCTATTCCATCTCCAATGTAGTGGAGTATGAGGTGACACACATGCTCTCCACCGATCAAGCTCTGACAATTTTAGCTGCTTTCTTTCAGATCACAACATCACTTTTAAAGAGACTACCACTGTAAACTACTGGGGAATACTAGATACTTTTTTAATCTGGAAAAATCAACTTCGTGCCACTGAAGTGATTTTTAGTTTGTTCTCATCATCGTGTATTTCACAGACTGAACATTAGCTAGTATTTCTATAGTTTCTGTGGTGAGGACGTGAAGGATTATGAAAGAAATTTCTTTCAAGCAAGTTTTCAATCTTGCTAATTGCACCCAAACCATGAGACTCATCGAGAAAGGAAGAAAACAAACAAAACTATCAAATCAAATATTTCTACAGGTAAGGAAGTTCAAAACCTGCAGGTTCAACACATCAAAAAAGTCTGTTCATCTTGGCTCTAAAACGTTAACTCCATTTCAGGTGTTTTAAGGTCTTGGTTAGAACAAAAGAAACCCCTCTGAACACATTCATAGTAATGAAAAGATGAAAAATTTGGGGAAGGAGAGGAAAGTAACAGTGTAAGATACATTAATGAGAAGGAAGGGGGCTTAGGAAGCCTGACCATATGCCAATCATATCAGCCTATGTTCACTGGCACGGGAGACCAGACTCGGGTTCCTGGGCAAAATGAATGAACAATAACCAAGTGCTCACTTGCAGTGTTTGGCAACATTTGTGCCATTGCATTCCCCAGACAAAAAGGGAGTAAGAATTTCCTGGTTTAAGAGGCTAATGTGAGTGGCAGTTTATACTGAAAACCCTGAAGGGAGCACTGTATATCACTGTTTAGCTGTTTGACTGAAAGGACTCACACTCTTTTCCAGTATTTCTTTCTGGACTTTCTCAGACTGGATACTTCAGGATTGCAGACGGAGTAAAAAGTTGCGATTCCCATACCTGTCCTACTACCTTTCTATATAGACTTTCCATACATACAACAGACTAAGGAAAGTCAACAGCTGAATGAAGTCAAAATGCTGAGGGGTTTTTCTTAAAACATTTGAGATGAGCAGCAGAAGAGATTTCAGTGGTGCAGGAACCTGAAGTGCATTCTGGTCAGAAATGCAATTTAAAAAAAACCAAGCCCCCACATTCCAAACTCTAAACTTTCAATTTCACAAAGTTTCAGAATCATGCTGTGTTCCTTCTCTAATACCAAAAATAAAAAGCCAGCAGCAGACCAAATTAGATCTACAATTACAGCAGTGTACTGCCTTAAGCAAGGCTGAATAAATGTGGCCCATTGGACCACAGCAAACAATCACATTGACAAGGCACAGAGAAAAAAGAATCTCATTCTCACACAGCTGTGTTGGTTTTGCAGAACTAAAAGGAGTTAAAAAAAACAACTGAAAGTTCTTTTTGTCAATTTGGTAAAGATAACTGAATACAGAGCAGAAAAACTTGATGAGTAAAGTAGTGTTATAGTTCAAAACAGAACTGTATTTTAATATGACTCAGGTAGGCACTGAGAGAAGACAAAACCGTTAAAAATTCTCTTTGATTAATTAAAGCAAAATTTTTACAACATTCCAGAAATGCTCATAAATCTACAAGTTTCACTTTTGCATGTTTTATGAAAATCTCAGCTATGAAATTAAATACGGGGTTTATGGGAATCTTAACTTTGTAATGTGGCCTGAGAGAACATCCTAGGCTTAGGCGAGTTCAGAATGCAAATAAAAATAAACCAAAGGCATTTCTAAAATACCAATTTTGGAAGCTGACTCATAATTTTAAATGTCTGAGGTTGGTAAAACTGTTTATACAGTATTTGCTACATCTGGATGTTAAACAGTTTTCCCATCCTGCAAAACATTTATTGTCCCATATCAGTATAAAACCAAAACCTATTTGGAAACTTCTTGGGGGGGGGGGGGGGGAAGGGAAAAAAATCCCCAAATTGGGAGGTGGGACTTCCCCCACGACAAAAACAAAGTACCTACTTTACTCATTTAGCACATGCTTAGGTGGGGAAAAAGAACTTCTGCTCAGATGTTTATATTTGTTGTCACAGGCCTCTGGGTAGAGTCTCTTTCTTAGAAATTCTGATGAGAAATGCAACCACAGATTCAATAAACTTCTCCTGACAAAACTGCTCCAGAAGCTGGTAGGCACTTTCAGTTTCAGGTTTTTGATAAAATCTACATTAAACACCAATGTAGCATCTGCAATGTTGTCTTCAAAATTGATAGTAAATGACTTCTCAAAGAAGCAGTTAGTTAGATATCTCTGGATGTGCTGAAAAGCTAATATCCACCCCAATGCCGTCAACTGATGACAAGTGAGAAAGGACTGCTCTAGCACGTGTTAAAAATAGCAGGAGCTAGCAAAAAGATGATACAGATAATGCAAATGTTGCAATGGAATGCACAAACACAACAACTCTCTCAAATGCATCACAACTAAGCTTGTGAAGAGTAGGATTATCATGCTGATAAAACCCAGAATGATTAAAACAGATTGAAGAACTTACTGTGGATTTTTCAGGTGGTGTAGGAACATCAAATGTTTCATTAGTATGGTTATCCAGTTCTTGCTGTGAGTGTGAATGATGAATTTGGTTCCAACTGTTCTTTTTAAATTGTTTGGGTGGTAATGCAGGAGGCTGCCCATCTATAGGAGTCTCTTGAGATCTACAGACCAAAATAGAAGTATGAAGTGGAACAATCATGAGATATTGACAGTTCTTTCAGGGTTCCAAATAAACTGGAAATGTTAGAAGAAACTTGAGAGTTTGAGATCTTAATATCGGTATGTATTTTTAGAATCTCAAATATGTACAGTGATTGAATATAATGGAAGTGTCTGTTTGGACATGTTATTCCTTTTTTCTTGACGAGCAACTGTACACAGAACCAGCAAGTTCATATTTTACCCGATTTTTTTCTTTTTTTTTTTTCCAAATAGTTTTAGCACTCATAACACAATTCATACTGGAATATTATAAAATTCACTGTATTTATACTCTGCACTCCTGCTAAATAAAATAGCTACTTCTAATAGATATATCACTTCAGTCTCCGCAGGAGGAAAATCAATTAGTTTGCATCTTAAATTAATGCCTGCAATTTATTTCTTAAAACCAGACACAAGCAGCGCAAAGTGCTCCCCACACTCGTTTTTGGCTTCTGATCTAAAAAGAGGAGTGCAAGCTGAAGACAACTCAACCATCCCCCTGCATTTATTTGAAAAGCCCACTGAAGATGAGAGTGTTATTTTTTATTTTTCAATTTAACAATATATGCATACATTTCAGGAGAACTTTGTCCACCCCACCCCCCCGAACACATTCCTCTTCAAAATACACACAGCTTTGAAACAGTTGCAGAAATGGCATTAGCACATGCATTTTTTTAGTTGAGCTATAACACCATTACTGAAGATGAAATAGCAGAAAGTTTTATTTCTGTTTTATATCCGCAAGCACCCTACTGTACATTAATAAAAATGTTCTCTGTGTTTACGTGTAACATGGATAATTTCCTTTATTAGTCCTTTTGGAATAAAAGCAGAACTGCATAATTTCTTACATAAATATATGATTCGTATTTCATTATGTGGCTTATATTTAAGAATTAAGAACATTTTGAGAGGGCCAAAAGGGCAGTTAGCAACAGTTCCCATTAATTTTGAAGATACCAGTTGAGGATACAAGCCTTCCTCCCCAGGAACCACATTAAAAGGTATTATTAAGTAATTGAATGACTTACAACAAAAGCGCTTTGACACTACTGGCAAATCCAAAACCCACCAAGAATGAGGTTACAGCTAAATCTAAAGAGAATGCTACCACCAAAACCAGGTGCCTCTGTTCTTTCTTTCACCCACACCCATGGACCCTTCCTTGAAGAACCCTGGTGCTCCTCCTTTGGCTAAGGCAGCTTACCAAGCAATCAAAAAAAAACCCACACCCCTTTGAGTTTCTGGACAAGCCTGGATAGCTCTCGCTGGTTCAACAAGGTCACCCACCATACGGGGATGAAAGTACACTCTCAGAAGCTAGAAATACGAGACTGCCTCTTTCATTATCAGCAAGCTGTAGTGGTAACTCACAGCACAACATCCCTTTAAAAAACACGGGTAACCATGTGAGTAGTCCTGTATTCAAGTGGTTTAGCCACAGTAAACTAGTACCAGGGTGAAATTCTTATTATGAGACAATATAGCATTCCAAATTGCTTGTTAAAAAGCAGAGTTAAAAAGCCCTAAAGCACACATCAAATTCTGCACCTTATAATTTGTTACTATGCAATTCCAGAAAGTCAGATCCCAGATACATGTTTTCAAATAAAAACAAAACCAAACATAAAAAAACTCGGATCACAATTGCCTACAGTGATTCTAAATAAAGGATAAACCTCTTTCAAAAAGTATGAAAATTGAATGGGAAATGGAACACTGCACTTTGAAAAAACCCCACATTTTCCACTTCAATTTTGAAAAAAATTCAGTCAATTTTCTTATAAAACAAAATATAGATTTTTTATTTTTTTTTTTGAGTTGGTCGTTTTGTTTGTTTTCAATCTATGAAAACACAACATTTGAAAAGATTCTAACAGTATTTGTCCTGTATGTTT